>JAUPTC010000435.1:0-50000 GCA_030762895.1 Sophora flavescens
GTCGAGGGGCCGCGCACCCATAGCCTCGCCACACCATCGAGTACCCCACGAAATTTATAAATATCGAAAACCAACATTTTTAAAACCCAACAACATCCCGACGATCATTTTCGATGCGTCTTCAGTCGATCTGGTGTTTTCCACCCCATCCATGGCCACTTCAGGATGATCACCCGTCTCTTGGTGCTTCGGCTCCGCCCCGGAAGGCATCCACTTACACCACGTCCTTCCACAACCAGGGTCGAGGAGCCGCGCACCCACAACCTCGCCACACCATCGAGTACCCCACGAAATTGATAAATATGGAAAGCCAACATTTTTAAAAATTAACAAAATCGCATGGATCCGTTCCGATGCGCCTTGAGGAGATTTGGTGTTTGCCACCCCTTCAAAGGCCACTTGAGGAGGATCACCCGTCTCTTGGTGCTTCGGTTCCTCCCAGGAAGGCATCACCTAACACCACGTCCATCCACAACGAAAGTCGAGAAGCCGCGCACCGACAGCTTCGCCACACCATCGAGTACCCCACGAAATTGATAAATAACGAAAGCCAACATTTTTAAAAACCAACAACATCAAGAGGATCATTTCCGATGTGCCAACAGCCGATCTGGTGTTTGCCACCCCTTCCAAGGCCACTTCAAGATGATGACCCGTCTCTTGGTGCTTCTGCTCCGCCCCAGAAGGCATCACCTAACACCACGTCCATCCGCAGCCAAGGTCGAGGATCCGCACACCCACAACCTCACCAGAACATCGAGTACCCCACAAAATTGATAAATATCGAAAGCCAACATTTTAAAAACCAACAACATCACGAGGAACTTTTACGATGCGCCTTCAGCCGACCTGGTATTTGCCAGCCCTTCCAAGACCACTTCAAGTCGATCACCCGTCTCTTTGTGCTTTGTCTCCTCCTCGGAAGTCATCACCAAACACCACGTCCATCCACAACGAAAGTCTAGAAGTCGCGCACCCACAGCCTCGCCACAGCATCGAGTACCCCCCGAAATTGATAAATATCGAAAGCCAATATTTTTAAAAACCAACAACATCACGAGGATCCTTTCCGATGCGCCTTCAGTCGATCTGGTGTTTGCTACCCCTTCAAGGTCACCCTAGGACGATGACCCATCTCTTGGTGATTCGGCTCCGCCCGGGGAGGTATCACCTAACACCACGTCCATCCACAGCCAAGGTCGAGGATCCACACAACCATAGTCTCACCACACCATCGAGTACCCCACAAAATTGATAAATATCGAAATATAACAATTTTCAAGAACAACAACATCACGAGGATCCTTTCCGATGCGCCTTCAGCCTATCTGGTGTTTGACACCCCTTCCAAGGCCACTTCGGGATGATCACCCGTCTCTTGGTGCTTCGGCTCCGCCCGGGAAGGTATCTACTAACACGACGTCCTTCAACAACCAAGGTTGGGGAGCCACGAACCCACAACCTCGCCACACCATCGAGTACCCCACGAAATTGATAAATATGGAAATCCCACATTTTTAAAAACCAACAACATCACAAGGATCCATTCCGATGCGCCTTCAGTCGATCCGGTGTTTGCCATCACTTCCAAGGCCACTTCAGGACGATCACGCGTCTTTTGGTTGTTCGGCTCCGCCCCGAAAGGCATAACCTAACACCACGTTCATCCACAGAAAAGCACGAGGAGCAGCGCCCCCACAGCCTCACCACACAATCGAGTACCCCACGAATTTGATAAATATCGAAAGCCAACATTTTTAAAAACCAACAACATCACGAGGATCATTTCCGATGTGCCTTCAGCCGATCTGGGGTTTGACACCACTTCCAAGGCCACTTCGGGACGATCACCCGTATCTTGGTGCTTTGGCTCCGCCCCGGAAGGTATCACCAAACACCACGTCCATCCACAGCCAAGGTCGAGGATCCGCACACCCACAACCTCACCACACCATCGAGTTCCCCACAAAATTGATAAATATCGAACGCCAACATTTTTAAAAACCAACAACATCGCAAGGATTCGTTCCGATGCGCCTTCGGTCGATCCGGTGTTTGCCACCACTTCCAAGGCCAATACAGGACGATCACCCATCTCTTGGTGGTTCGGCTCCCCCCCGGATGGCATCACCTGACACCACGTCCATCCACAGAAAAGGTCGAGGAACCGTGCCCCCACAGCCTCACCACACCATCGAGTACCCCATGAAATTGATAAATATCCAAAGCGAACATTTTTAAAAACCAACAATATCACCAGGATCCTTTATGATGCGCCTTCAGCCGATCTGGTGTTTGCCACCCCATCCAAGGCCACTTCAGGACGATCACCCGTGTCTTGGTGCTTTGGCTCCGCCCCGGAAGGCATTTACTAACACTACGTACTTCCACAACCAAAGTCGAGGAGCCGCGCACCCATAACCTCGCCACACCATCGAGTACACCCTCAAAATTGATAAATATCGAAAGCCCACATTTTTAAAAACCAACAACATCACGAGGATCCTTTCCGATGCATCTTCAGCCGATCTGGTGTTTGACACCCCTTCCAAGGCCACTTCGGTACGATCAGCCGTCTCTTGGTGCTTCGGCTCTGCCCCGGAAGACATCACCGAACACCACGTTCATCCATAGCCAAGGTCGAGGATCCGCACACCCACATCCTCACCACACCATCGAGTACCCCACAAAATGGATAAATATCGAAAGCCAACATTATTAAAAACCATCAACATCGCAAGGATCCGTTCCGATGCACCTTCGGTCGATCCGGTGTTTGCTACCACTTCCAAGTCCACTTCAGGACGATCACACGTCTCTTGGTGGTTCGGCTCCTCCCCGGAAGGCATCACCTAACACCACGTTCTTCGACAGAAAAGGTCGAGGAGCCGCGCCCCCACATCCTCACCACATTATCGAGTACCCCACGAAATTGATAAATATCGAAAGCCAATATTTGTAAAAACCGACAACATCATGAGGATCCTTTCCGATGCGCCTTCAGCCGATCTGGTGTTCGACACCCCTTCCAAGGCCACTCCACGACGATTACCCGTCTATTGGTGCTTCGGCTCCGCCCCTGGAGGTGCCACCTAACACCACGTCCATCCACAGCCAAGGTCGAGGATCCAAACACCCATAGCCTCGCCACACCATCGAGTACCCCACAAAATTGATAAATATCGAACACCAACATTTTTAAAAACCAACAACATCGCAAGGATCCGTTCCGATGCGCCTTTGGTCGATCCGGTGTTTGCCACCACTTCCAAGGCCAATACAGGACGATCACCCGTCTCTTGGTGGTTCGGCTCCCCCCCGGATGGCATCACCTGACACCACGTCCATCCACAGCCATGGTCGAGGATCCGCACAACCACAACCTCACCACAAGATCGAGTACCCCACAAAATTGATAAATATCGAAAGCCAACATTTTAAAAAACCAACAACATCACAAGGATCCATTCTGATGCGCCTTCAGTCGATCCGGTGTTTGCCACCACTTCCAAACCCACTTCAGGACGATCACCCGTCTCTTGGTGCTTCGGCTCCGCCCCGGAAGGTATCACCTAACACCACGTCCATCCACAACCGAGGTCGAGGAGCCGCGCACCCACAGCCTCGCCACACCATCGAGTACCCCACAAAATTGTTAAATATCGAAAGCCAACATTTGTAAAAACCAACAACATCACGAGGATCCTTTCCGATGCGCCTTCAGCCGATCTGGTGTTTGCTACCCCATCCAAGGCCACTTCAGGACGATCACCCGTGTCTTGGTGCTTCAGCTCCGCCCCGGAAGGCATGTATTAACACCACGTCATTCCACAACCAAAGTTGAGGAGCCGCACACCCACAACCTCGCCACACCATCGAGTACCCCACGAAATTGATAAATATCAAAAGCCAACATTTTTAAAAACCAACAACATCACGAGGATCCTTTTCGATGCCCCTTCAGTCGATCTGGTGTTTGGCACCCCTTCCAAGGCCACTTCGGGACCATCACCCATCCCTTGGTACTTCGGCTTCGCCCCGCAAGGCATCACCGAAGACCACATCCATCCACAGCCAGGGTCTAGGATTCGCACACCCACAACCTCACCACACCATCGAGTATGCCACAAAATTGATAATTAACGAAAGCCAACATTTTTAAAAATGAAGAACATCGCAAGTATCCATTCCGATGCGCGTTCAGTCGATCTGGTGTTTGCCACCACTTCCAATGCCATTTCAGGATGATCACCCGTCTCTTGGTGCTTCGGCTCTGCCCCGGAAGGCATCACCTTACACCACGTCCATCCACAACCAAGGTCGAGGAGCCACGCACCCACAGCCTCACCACACCATCGATTACCCCACAAAATTGATAAATATCAAAAGCCAATATTTTTAAAAACCAACAACATCACGAGGATCCTTTCCGATGAGCCTTCAGCCGATATAATGTTTGCCACCCCATCCAAGGCCACTTCAGGATGATCACCCATGTCTTGGTGCTTCGGCTGCGCCCCTGAAGGCATCTTCTAACACCACGTCCTTCCACAACCAAAGTTGAGGAGCCGCGCACCCACAACCTCATCACACCATCGAGTACCCCACAAAATTGATAAATATCGAAAGCCCACATTTATAAAAACCAACAACATCGCAAGGATCCTTTCCGATGCGCTTTCAGGCGATCTGGTGTTTGCCACTCCTTGCAAGGCCACTTCAGGACGATGACCCATCTCTTGGTACTTCGGCTCCGCCCCGGATGGCATCACCTAACACCACGTCCATCCACAACCAAGGTCGAGGAGCCACGCACCCACAGCCTCACCACACCATCGATTACCCCACAAAATTGATAAATATAGAAAGCCAACATTTTTAAAAACCAACAACATCACGAGGATCCTTTCGGATGCGCCTTCATCCGATCTGGTGTTTGCCATACTATCTAAGGCCACTTCAGGACGATCACCTGTCTCTTGGTGCTTCGGCTCCACCCCGGAAGGCATCACCTAACACCACGTCCATTCACAACCAAGGTCGAGGAGCCGCGTTCCCACAGCCTCGACACACCATCGAGTACCCCACAAAATTGATAAATATCGAAAGCCAACATTTTTAAAAACCAACAACATCACGAGGATCCTTTCCGTTGCGCCTTCAGACGATCTGGTGTTTGACACCCCTTCCAAGGCCACTTCAGGACGATCACCCATCTCTTGGTGCTTCGGCTCCACCCTGGAAGGCATCACTGAACACCACGTCCATCCACGGCCAAGGTCGAGGATCCGCACACGCACAACCTCACCACACCATCGAGTACCCCACAAAATTGATAAACATCGAAAGCCAACATTTTTAAAAACCAACAATTTCGCAAGGATCCATTCCGATGCGCCTTCAGTCGATCCTGTGTTTTCCACCACTTCCAAGGTCACTTCAGGACGATCACCCGTGTCTTGGTGCTTCGGCTTCGCCCAGGAAGGCATCTACTAACACCACGTCCTTCCACCACCAAAGTCGAGGAGCCGCGCACCCTCAACCTCGCCACACCATGGAGTACCCCACGAAATTAATAAATATCGAAAGCCAACATTTTTAAAAACCAACAACATCACGAGGATCCTTTCCGATGCGCCTTCAGCCGATATGGTGTTTCACACCCCTTCTAATGCCACTTCGGGACGATCACCCGTCTCTTGGTGCTTCGGTTCCGCCCCGGAAGGCATCTACTAACACCACATCCTTCCACAACCAAAGTGGAGGAGCCGCGCATCCACAACCTCGCCACACCATCGAGTACCCCACAAAATTGATTAATATCGAAAGCCAACATTTTTAAAAACCAACAACATCACGAGGATCCTTTCCGATGCGCCTTCAGACGATTTGGTGTTTGACACCCCTTCCAAGGCCACTTCGGGACGATCACTCGTCTCTTGGTGCTTCGGCTCCGCCCCGGAAGGCATCACCGAACACCACGTCCATCCACGGCCAAGGTCGAGGATCCGCACACCCACAACCTCGCCACACCATCGAGTACCCCACAAAATTGATAAACATCGAAAGCCAACATTTTTAAAAACCAACAATTTCGCAAGGATCCATTCCGATGCGCCTTCAGTCGATCCTGTGTTTACCACCACTTCCAAGGTCACTTCAGGACGATCACCCGTGTCTTGGTGCTTCGGCTTCGCCCAGGAAGGCATCTACTAACACCACGTCCTTCCACCACCAAAGTCGAGGAGCCGCGCACCCACAACCTCGCCACACCATGGAGTACCCCACGAAATTAATAAATATCGAAAGCCAACATTTTTAAAAACCAACAACATCACGAGGATCCTTTCCGATGCACCTTCAGCCGATCTGGTGTTTGACACCCCTTCTAATGCCACTTCGGGACGATCACCCGTCTCTTGGTGCTTCGTCTCCGCCCCGGAAGGCATCTACTAACACCACGTCCTTCCACAACCAAAGTGGAGGAGCCGCGCATCCACAACCTCGCTACACCATCGAGTACCCCACAAAATTGATAAATATCGAAAGTCCACATTTTCAAAAACCAACAATATCGCAAGGATCCTTTTCGATGGGCCTTCAGGCGATCTAGAGTTTGACACCCCTTCCAAGGCCACTTCAGGACGATGACCCATCTTCTAGTGCTTCGGTTCCGCCCCGGAAGGCATCACCTAACACCACGTCCATTCTCAACGAAAGTCGAGAAGTCGTGCACCCACAGCCTTGCCACACCATCGAGTACCCCACGAAATTGATAAATATCGAAAGCCAACATTTTTAAAAACCAACAACATCACGAGCATCCTTTCCGATGCGCCTTCAGCCGATCTGGTGTTTAACACCCCTTCCAAGGCCACTTCGGGACGATCACCCGTCTCTTGGTGCTTCGGCTCCGCCCCGGAAGGCATCACCAAACACCACGTCCATCGATAGCCAGGGTCGAGGATCCGCACACCCACAACCTCACCACACCATCGAGTACCCCACAAAATTGATAAACATCGAAAGCCAACATTTTTATAAACCAACAACATTGCAAGGATCCGTTCCGATGCGCCTTCAGTCGATCCGGTGTTTGCCACCACTTGCAAGGCCACTTCAGGATGATCACCCATCTCTTGGTGCTTCGGCTCTGCCCCGGAAGGCATCACCTACAACCACATCCATCCACAACTAAGGTCGAGGAACCGCACACCAACAGCCTCGCCACACAATCGAGTACCCCACGAAATTGATAAATATCAAAAGCCAACATTTTTAAAAACCAACAACCTCAGGAGGATCCTTTCCGATGCGCCTTCAGACGATCTGGTGTTTGCCACCCCTTCCAAGGCCACTCCAAGTTGATCACCCGTCTCTTGGTATTTCGGCTTTGCCTCGGAAGGAATCACCTAACACCACTTCCATCCACAACCGCAGTTGAGGAATCGCGCACCCAAAGCCTCGTCACACAATCGGGTACCCCATGAAATTGATAAATATCGAAAGCCAACATTTTTATAAGCCAAGAACATCCCAAGGATCCTTTCCGATGCTCCTTCAGTCGATCCGTTGTTTGCCACCACTTCCAAGGACACTTTAGGATGATCACCCGTCTCTTGGTGCTTCGGCTCCGACCCGGAAGGCATCACCTAATACCACGTCCATCCACAACCAAGGTCAAGGAGCCACGCACCCCTGACCTCGCCAGACCATCGATTACCCCGCGAAATTGATAACTAACAAAAGCCAACATTTTTAAAAACCAATAACTTCGCAAGGATCCTTTTCGATGTGCCTTCAGTCGATCCGGTGTTTGCCACCACTTCCAATGCCACTTCTGGACGATCACCCGTCTCTTGGTGCTCCGGATACGCCCCGGAAGGCATCACCTAACACCACGTCCATCCACAGAAAAGGTCTGGGAGCCGCGCACCTACAGCCTCACCACACCATCGAGTACCCAACGAAAATGATAAATATAGAAACCCAACATTTTTAAAAACTAACAACATCACGGGGATCCTTTCCGGTGCGCCTTCAGTCAATCTAGTGTTTGCCTCCCCTTCCAAGGCCACTTCAGGATGATCACCCTTCTCTTGGTGCTTTGGCTCCGCACGGAAGGCATCACCTAAGACCACATCCTTCAACAACCAGGGTCGAGGAACCGCGCACCCACAACCTCGCCACACCATCGAGTACCCCACGAAATTGATAAATATCGAAAGCCAGCATTATTAAAAACCAACAACATCGTAAGGATCCTTTCTGACTCTCCTTCAGCCGATTTGGTGTTTGCCTCCCCTTCCAAGGTCACTTCAGGATGATCACCCTTCTCTTGATGCTTCGGCTCCGCCCTGGAAGGCAGCACCTAACACCACGCCAATCCAAAGCCAAGGTCGGGGAGCCGCGCACCCACATCCTCACCACCCCATCGAGTACCCCACGAAATTGATAAATATCGAAAGCCAACATTTTTAAAAACCAACAACATCACGGGGAACCTTTCCGGTGCGCCTTCAGTCGATCTAGTGTTTGCCTCCCCTTCCAAGGCCACTTCAGGACGATCACTGATCCGAGGCCGTACACGGGTCAAAATAATAGTAATTAAAAACTGTAGTACAAGGCAAAACAACCTTGGTCGTCTCACGAGGATATTTAAAATTATTAGTCAATCAAGAATGTTAGAGAAAGGAGGTTTTCAAAATTCTTTGGGAGAAAACAAATTGCAATTAAAAAAAAGAAATTCAATTAATTATAAACATCAATCCAAGACGTCAAGTTCTTTGGTAGAATTCGTCATTGTTCCAAAAGATATAAATTCGTTTGCCCTCCTCCTCTGTTAATCTGAAATCTACTACATGATCATGTAGGTTTTAAACAACAAAATTGGAGTCACAATCGCAATCCCTAATAATGTTGATTTATGTAAAAATTCAATTAACCTAGGTTACCAATCGGTTCCCTAATCTCTATTAGATTTTTGGATTAATCAATCCTAATTCCTAATTCCAATTCAATCATGAAAACTGAATCTACATCTAATCAGACATAGATCAAGCATAATCACACTCACAACACAATTCATAATTGAAAGAAGAGAAAAGGAGAAGAAGCAATTGAAAAACAATTAAAAATAAGGAACTCGGAATTCAAACCAAATTACTTGAATGTCTAGGATTGATAAAAGATTTTGAATTCCATAGTCATCACCATTGGAGAAACTTTAACAACAAAACATCCAACAAAGTGCAGAAAACTAAAAAGGGGAGAAGAGAGGGGAAGAGAATTCCAAAACTTGGAAAAACAAGGATTACAAAAGTATATAATTTTTGTCTACCTGACTTGTGCGGCTGTAAACTGCTATTTATTCTTATTAATCTTGACCTCACCATTGACCAAATTAAGGACCTCTGAATAAGCTTTCCAACAAGGTATCATATGCCTTACTTGGGCTTAAGATGAGTAAGTTAGGCCTATTTAAGTGAAGGAACATCATGGACTGCGCACTGATCCACGCCAGAGCACTCGGGACCCAATTTAGCCTTGATTTTAGCCTAATTTGACAATTCTTGTGGAATCTGAAATTGTAGTTCTCTTCCTTATCTTTCGAGGGACAGCAAGATCATCAAAATCCGATAACCGTAGCTCTAGTTATGCTCTGCGCAAGGCAACAAGGTCAGGATGAATGAAAAATCCGAAAATTAACAATGTTTAGCAATTAAGCCCAATTGAGCCCAATAATGTAAAACTCAGCCAAATCACCAATATTAAACACATATAACAATTAATTAGGCCAAGTATACACACTAAAAGGTAACTCAAAAATGAGTTATCAAATCCCCCCCCACACTTACTCTTTTGCACCCCTGAGCAAAACTCAAAAATTGAATTCCTAAAAACTTTACGAACACAACAAACACACTTATCAATGAATCCCAAGAATGGACAAGAGTGAGCAAGATACAAACATTCAAAGCATCGAGGAATCAAAACAATCATGAATACGTCCTTAACATCTCAAGCAAACAAGGAGGCAATTCAACTCAAAGATGAACCCAAAGTGGTAGAGTCCTCACTAGGCATACACTCCAACTCTCAAGTGTTTAATGTTTGTGTTTACGCTCAAGGCACATCATGAATGCTAACACTACCATAAGCTTGACAAGCCTCTAACATCCACCACTTGAAACATATGCACATAAAGATCAAAAGGACTTTTTCAAGGTTGTAATGGGGCTAAGCTATGGGTGGATACAAGAAAGGATGTTAGCTATAAACCAAAGAGACTGGAGGAGCAATGGGGAATGAGTTTAAATAAGCATGCAAATTTACCCCAAGAAACACAATTCAATGCCAATGAACACCACTTTGTCTCTTTTGAAATTTTTCTTCCTTTGCACTTCCACTCATTTGCACTTTTACATTGCATTACAATCTACTTTTTTTATTTTTCACTTTGCCACTCCAATCAAGTAAGCCACAAACTATTGCATAGACCCCACACTTATTTAAGCATCCATTCCCAAAACAATTCCAAAACTCCTTTACCTCCTAAGCTTTGGGTCATATCACTGTTTTTCACTTTTAGGCTTGTAATGAGCTATAAAACAAAGAATGGGATAAATAGGATCAAAGGGCTATCAAGGGGATAATTTTAAGGTAGGCTTATTTGGATAGTAGCTTAAAAACAAAGAAGGCCTAAATCATCTCAATACATGCATGTGAACAAGAGGCTTCAAAGAGTCAAGTCAAGTTCTAGAGTAATTAACAATCAGGAGTGAAATCACACAAGAAAGAAAAGCATGGAACAATTGCAGTTCATCCATGTATAGGGCTCAAAAACTCACAAGGGTTAATTCTACCACAAAAGATTCACAAATTAATTTCAATGCCAACTTATTACACTAGAAATGCAACAATTTCTCCATATCAAGTCATGAAACCTCTTAACCAAGAATGAAGCAAATCACTCACAACTCACACAAACTTAAAAATTCACTGAAAAGCATGCAACAAGACTCAATATATATATATATATATATATATATATATATATATATATATATATATATATATATATATATATATATATATATATACCCTTATTTTTATTTTTTATTTTTTTTATTTTTTATTTTTTATTTATTTTTAAGACTCTAAAAGACAAAAAACCAAACAAAATAAAAATCCTAAAACACTAAAACACTTCCCCCCACACCTAAATCACACATTGTCCTCAATGTAAGCACAAAGACAATAGACAATGAAAAAGTGCAATTAAAAGTAAAAGGGGAAGGACTCCCTCACCAAGGTGCGAAAATCTGCACTTCAGGAAAGGTGGGCTTGTCCAAGGACAACTCCTCTACATGCTCCTCAACCAATATGGGGCTCTCATGAAACTGCTTAAGACGGTGGCCATTAACCTTGAAACTCTTGTTAGTGGTCTCATTTTTAATATCCACTGCACCATGGGGAAAAACATTCGTAACAACAAAAGGACCATCCCATCTGGAGCGAAGCTTTCCAGGCATGAGCTTGAGGTGAGAATTAAACAAAAGCACTTTTTGGCCAATGGAGAACTCTTTCCTGGAAATCATTTTGTCATGAAAATGCTTAGTCTTCTCCTTGTAGATCTTAGAATTCTCATAGGCCTCCAAACGGAGCTCCTCAAGTTGTCAGAATCAAGCTTCCTCACTGAACCAGCTTGCTCAAAGGCTAAGTTACAACATTTCACTGCCCAATATGCACGATGCTCTATTTCCACAGGTAGGTGACACGCTTTACCAAAGACAACCCGAAAGGGGGACATTCCTATAGGTGTCTTGTAAGCGGTCCTATGATCCCAAAGAGCATCCTCAAGCCGACGGCTTCAATCCTTTCTATTTGGCTGCACAACCTTCTGTAAAATTCTCTTGATTTCTCTATTAAAGACTTCGGCCTGCCCGTTGGTTTGAGGATAATAAGCCGTGGCAACTCTGTGCACTACCCCATACTTTCGAAGCAAAGCCTCCATGGTCCTATTGCAGAAATGACTCCCTTGGTCACTGATGATAGCTCGAGGCACACCAAACCTGCAAAAGATATTAGACCTGACAAAATCTGCAACAACTCGAGAATCATTAGTCTTGGTGGCCTTGGCCTCCACCCACTTAGAGACATAATCAACTGCAAGTAAGACATATGAATAACCAAAAGAAACAGGAAAGGGCCCCACAAAATCTATACCCCAAACATCAAATACCTCACAAAAAAGAATAGGTTGTTGGGGCATCTCCTGCCTGCGAGTGATGGCTATCCCCGTTCTCTGGCACTGCTCACAAGTCATAGAAACTTGATGCGCATCCCTGAAAATGGTGGGTGACAGGCGTGCGACGCGACGCGCACGTGCGATTCCGACAAGTGTACCGGACTGTCGCCAAGTAATAAAAGATATTGATCCCACAGAGACTGTGATTTCGAATCGCAACTAATCGTTAGATTGACTAAACTGGACTGTATAGAAAGATTTTTTGAATTTTGAGATAAGTAAACAGAATCAAATAAAACAGGAAGTAAATTGTTTATGGGTTTTTAGATCTAAATGGATTCCTAGGGATTTAGGTTACCAACAAGATCGTTTACGTTGCTAAGTCGATTACCCTCGTTAATTACCAAAATTGCCTTGAAGGCGAGTTTATCCTCAAATAGCTTAAGCTCCCTCTCGGGTTACAAAAACCGTGCCCAATTGACCCGACCCCTACTCTCGTGGTAGCCGAACTCAGATTGGACCCTTTGCGTTTCGTGACAACTCGTTGATCCTCGAGGGACGGCTTCTACTCTCGTGATTTCAGTCCCAAGTCTGACTCTATAGATCCGACACCTAAGTTCACCGCTAGGTTCCTCCTTAGAATGTCTAAGTCATGCAAATAAACCTAAGTTCACCGCTAGGTTCCTCCTTAGAATATCTACGTCTCGCAAATAAGCGGCCGCCGAATTTACGAGTGATTAGAACACTAGAAATCAGATCTAAAGCAAAATCGAAATTAACAAAGATATTACATCAAATTTACAACATAAATCGAGTCTCGGGCATGGCCCCAATCCCTAGAAACTAAGCTACTACTCCAGCCTTGCCATGGAGATGACAAGTCTGGTTACAAATAACATAAAAACTAAACTAAGAGAAGAGAGGAGGAGAAGAAGAGAGATCCTAAATAATAGCCTAGGTAGCAGCCCAAAAGTCTCTGTCCTTTTCTGCCTCTGCCTGGTCCTTATTTATAGATGTGGGAAGTTAGAATCCCAATCTAACTCAAATTCTGATCCAATTCGGTTTCTTCAGGTCCAAGTAATGCGCGTCACGGCCGTGATGGCCATCACGGGCAGGCCGTGACGGCTTCTGTCTCTGGTACTTCTATGGAATTCACAACCTTCCCGACGCGAAAGTATGCTCGCGACGCGAGCCTTCAATTCATGCCTGTGATCTACATCACGGCTAGGCTGTAATGGATTCTGACTTGTGGGGGTTTTAGGTCACGGCCGTTATGGACATCACGGCTAAGCCGTGACCAGTTCCAACTTCAGTCTTTCTTCATTTTCAGTTTTGCTCGATCATGGCCGTGATGGGCATCACGGCTAGGCCGTGATGGGCATCACGGCTTGGCCATGATGGGCTCTGTTTGGCTCATTTTCTTCACTTTTAAAGCTCCATCTTCATCCAAACTTCATCATGGTTGATCTTGAGCATTTTACCCTTGATTTCTGCAAAACAACACCACGAAAACCGCCTTACCCGTTCCAAAGGAAAATTAACCAAAAATCAAATTAAATGTCCCTAAACTACATGAAAATGCATGCAAAATGATAGACAAAGATGATGTGAAATCACACCCATCAAATCACCCCAAGCTTAAGATTTTGCTTGTCCTCAAGCAATTACCAAGGCCATAAGATAAATCAATCAAAACATGGATAGTGAAACAAGGACCCTAACAACTAATCCAAGTAATAGGCATATTCAATAAATCCCCAAGAGATAATCAATTTCAAGTCCAATTAGAAGCTTAGGTTCTAAATCCATATTCTCACTGATTTGGGCACTCATCTCACCTCACTCAAGTGTTCCAGGGTATATGACAATTCGCTCAATTTCCTCAAGGAATGTATTCTACCATAGGCTTGACTATTAACCAAATCTCTACTTCATTAATGAAAACACGTAAAAATCAAGAGGTCTTTTTTCTATGGTTGTAATGGGGCCATGGGATTAATCGTTAGGTGGGGAAACCAAGAAAAGGGAATATTCTAGCGGGCTAAACAGAGTATCAAACATCGCAAAGCATGACACCTTCTAAAATACCCTTTTTTAGGGCTTTGATTTACTTCTCCACCTTTCTTTCTTTTTTTTTTTTCCCTTTTTATTTCTCACTTTCTTTTGTCATCCCCTTCTCCATTTTTGTTGTGTTTATTTCATTTTATTTATTTGGAGAAGGGGAGATTTTTAGCTCAAGAGAAATATTTTCTAACCTTTTTATCCCATACTTTTTCAAACTACCTTTTTACCCTTTTTGTAATACTTTAAAAGGTGCCATACCAAGCATTATTTATCAAAACATTTCATGGTACCAAGAAAAGTATTTTAATCTTTTAGGCTCAAAACTGGGCAACTAAGGGGTAGCATTCAATCAGTCGAAGCTCAGAAGGCCGGAAAAATACCTAGTGCCTCAATCATTTTCAAAAATGTTTTCAAAAATTTTCAAGTTTCGAAATGGTTTCAAGTCAAGTTCTAGAAAATACAATCCAAGAGGAATCAAAACACTCTATCACAAGGAATGGGGTAGATTTAGTGAGTACCCCTTTTTGGCTCAAAATCTTACATTTAGTAGTTCAAAAATCAGTGAGAAATACAAATCTAAGGAACCACATGCTAATTATTAACTATCCAAAGATCATCTCAACAGTTTTTATTTTTAGTCTTGTCACAAGAATAAAAAAAAATTGGGTTCAAAAATCCACTATCTCAATTCATTTGGCACCAAGTTCTCACAAGTGGATGCATATTCTAAGTGAGGAGCAATCTAGAGAATGTGATCATACCAAACTATGCCTATGTGAATGCAACATGAAAAATGCAAAAATGCAAAAATACCCCTACCCCAAGCTTAAAACTTACATTGTCCCCAATGTAAATAATCAAGTCGGAGAGAGGAGAAAAATTGGAACAACTTACCGAGGTGGTAGGGGGTGTTGGCTCACATTCCAGTCAAAACTTTGGTGGAAATAGCATCACGGCCGTGAGGCTCATCACGGCTAGGCCATGATCAATTCTGTCTTCAGGAATTGCCCTGTCACGGCCGTGATCTGAATCACGGATAGGCCGTGATGCTCTCTGATCACTGGGTCCTTCTCATCACGCCCGTGATGTTATCACGGCTGGGCCGTGATCCTTTCTGGTGCTCTTTTATTAGCTCATCACGGTCGTGACCACTGTCACGGCTAGGCCGTGGTGGCTTCTGACTTCATTAGTCCTTGCTCTTTTCGTTCTTCCTTCCTCTTTAACCTGAAAACACTAGACAAATCTAATAATTTATGATTTTTGGCCTCTTGATATTCTCAAATTATTCAAGAGATAAATTCAAAAATAAATGGAAAAGGGAAAGAAAGCTTGGGTTGCCTCCCAAGAAGCGCTAGTTTATGGTCCTAAGCTTGACCAATCTTCCGTCAATCAACCGGGGTCGGCTGGGCGTAGAAGTGCAGGAACACTTCTCTTCCATGGAAGTCCTTCAAAGAGCCGATTCTACTCATATGGCCAATTACGCTTCCGCTTTGCTCTTTTCATTCGGACTTTCCTGGCCTTGCTCCCTCCCGGCGGAAGCTTTGCTTCCACATGATCAGCAACTCCAACTCCATCACCATTTGGTGCATCCTCAGCCATGCAAATCCTCGGAGTTGCTTCCATGTTGAGTTCTTCCTTTACCCCTGGAGACGTGATATCGATTCTGCACACATGGCTCTCAAAAGGAGGGTTGTTATATGAGTTAGTAAATTCAAAATCGACCCTACCTTCCTCTACATTTAGAGAGAGTTTGCCATTCCTTACGTCTATTACTACTCCAGCGGTGGCCAAGAATGGCCTTCCTAAAATGATGGGGAATTCAGAATTCCCTTTCATATCCAATACCAGGAAATCGGTAGGGATGAAGAATTTCCCTACCTTTACAGGAACGTTCTCTAGTATGCCTAGAGGAGTCCTAGTTGAGCCATCCGCAAATTGTAAGGAGAATTTGAATGGTCTCAACTCTTTCGTTCCCAACCTTTCCAAGATAGTGAGCGGCATCAAGCTCGCACTAGCCCCTAAGTCACATAAGGCTTGGTCGATTTGCACTTGTTTAATTGAGCAAGCGATAGAGAAGCTACCTGGGTCTTTCAGTTTAGGAGGCATTTTAGCTTCTATGTCTACTTGCTTTCTCTTGACCAACCTTTGTGGGAAAGGTATCGGGGGTTGGTACGGTGGTGGAGGGACATACTTTGGTTCTGGCTCTTCGTCTTCGCTTGCGTCCTCCTCTGGTTCCACGCCCTTTTCCCCCACCCCAAGCTTATCATCCCTCAAGTGTATGGCATTACAATGCTCAATGGGATTAGCTTCGGGTTGACCCGGGAACGTACCCTTAGGTCTAGTGTATGTGCTGGCTTGTTGGGCAATCTGGGTTTCTAGCATCTTGTTATGAGTTGCTAAGTTGTCTACCTTGGATGCTAGCTCCTTTATTGCCTCGTTTACTGCCATGCCTTGCTGTCTAAACTCTTCATTTTGTTTTGTTTGGGTTTCAACAAAACTTTCCAATAAAGACTCGAGTTTAGATTGCTGTCCCTGAGGATACCCCGCTGCGGGTTTCCTATTACCTTGGCCCTCTTGGAACTCATGGTTCATCTTGTTGCTGTAGTTGCCGTAGGAGAGGTAAGGGTTGTTCTTCCTTTGGTTGTAGGGATTTGGGGGAGCATAATTGGGCAACTTCGGGTTCGTGTCGTAGAAGTTGTGACAAGAGTTCACTTGTTCACCCGAAGCGCCGGATCCATGAGCAATACCACGTGGGCATTTCATTATGTCATGTCCCTGCATTCCACAAATCTCACAAACAGTGTTAGTAGCACCTAATGCACTCACATTAGCTCTTTCAAGCTGATCAAAACATTTATTAAGTGAGTCTATTTTTGACATTATAAGATCAGTGCTATTAACTTCAAACTTACCCCCCAAAATCTTGTTCGGGTTATTACCTCTTTCTGAACCCCATTGGTGGTAGTTGGTGGCGACATTTTCAATGATGTTGAATGCCTCAGTCAGAGGCCTATTCATAAATGCTCCACCAGCTGCAGAATCAAGTGACACCTTCGAAGAGTAGTCCAATCCGTTGTAGAAGGTGTGCACTAATAACCACCTCTCGAGTCCATGGTGTGGGCAAGACTCCAGCAGTCCCTTATAGCGATCCCAAGCTCCTGATAAGGATTCTCCGTCTTTTTGGAAGAAGCCGGTGATCTGGGTTGGTATATAGGCCTTCTTGGATGGAGGGAAGAATTTCTCCAAGAACGCCTGTTCCAATTGGTCCCAAGTAGACAAGGTGTTGGCGGGCAATTGTTTTAGCCAAACCTTTGCTTTTCCAGTCAGAGATGAGGGGAATAACCTTAGGCTTATAGTATCGACCGGGGCTCCATGAATCCTGATTGCATCGGTGAACTCCAAAAATGTCTCTATGTGATCAGTCGGGTCCTCCGAAGGCAATCCTCCGAATTGATGTTGCCTAATCATGTTGATTAGCATAGGCGGTATAGTGTAGTTCTCCGCCTCAATCTCTGGCCTTGCAATCCCAGTTCGCAAGCCTCTCGCATTTGGGGCTGCGTAATCCTTCAAAGGTTTTGTATCCGGAAGATTCGCCATGAGTGGAATGGGAATCAACTTTTCTCCCTCTCTTTGTAGTCTCCTACGTCTGTGAAAGGTCCTCTCGATTTCTGGATCAACCTCACTAAGGCTCCCAAGACTTAGGGATCTTTACATATAACACACAGAGAGATGGATACACTAGAAGGAAAGAAATTTTGAATTTTTTTTTTCAGATATAAAAACTAAATAAATAAAAATAAAAGGTCCAGAAAAATCAATTCAAAAATTGAATTGAGATTCGAAAAGGCACAGTCCCCGGCAACGACGCCAAAAACTTGACAGGCGTGCGACGCGACGCGCACGTGCGATTCCGGCAAGTGTACCGGACTGTCGCCAAGTAATAAAAGATATCGATCCCAAAGAGACTGTGATTTCGAATCGCAACTAATCGTTAGATTGACTAAACTGGACTGTATAGAAAGATTTTTTGAATTTTGAGATAAGTAAACAGAATCAAATAAAACAGGAAGTAAACTGTTTATGGGTTTTTAGATCTAAATGGATTCCTAGGGATTTAGGTTACCAACAAGATCGTTTACGTTGCTAAGTCGATTACCCTCGTTAATTACCGAAATTGCCTTGAAGGCGAGTTTATCCTCAAATAGCTTAAGCTCCCTCTCGGGTTACAAAAACCGTGCCCAATTGACCCGACCCCTACTCTCGTGGTAGCCGAACTCAGATTGGACCCTTTGCGTTTCGTGACAACTCGTTGATCCTCGAGGGATGGCTTCTAACTCTCGTGATTTCAGTCCCAAGTCTGACTATATAGATCCGACACCTAAGTTCACCGCTAGGTTCCTCCTTAGAATGTCTAAGTCATGCAAATAAACCTAAGTTCACCGCTAGGTTCCTCCTTAGAATATCTACGTCTCGCAAATAAGCGGCCGCCGAATTTACGAGTGATTAGAACACTAGAAATCAGATCTAAAGCAAAATCGAAACTAAAAAAGATATTACATCAAATTTACAACATAAATCCAGTCTCGGGCATGGCCCCAATCCCTAGAAACTAAGCTACTACTCCAGCCTTGCCATGGAGATGACAAGTCTGGTTACAAATAACATAAAAACTAAACTAAGAGAATAGAGGAGGAGAAGAAGAGAGATCCTAAATAATAGCCTAGGTAGCAGCCCAAAAGTCTCAGTCCTTTTCTGCCTCTGCCTGGTCCTTATTTATAGATGTGGGAAGTTAGAATCCCAATCTAACTCAAATTCTGATCCAATTCGGTTTCTTCAGGTCCAAGTAATGCGCGTCACGGCCGTGATGGCCATCATGGGAAGGCCGTGACGGCTTCTGTCTCTGGTACTTCTATGGAATTCACAATCTTCGCGACGCGAGCCTTCAATTCATGCCCGTGATCTACATCACGGCTAGGCCGTGATGGATTCTGACTTGTGGGGGTTTTAGGTCACGGCCGTGATGGACATCACGGCTAGGCCGTGACCAGTTCTGACTTCAATCTTTCTTCATTTTCAGTTTTGCTCGATCATGGCCGTGATGGGCATCACGGCTAGGCCGTGATGGGCTCTGTTTGGCTCATTTTCTTCACTTTTAAAGCTCCATCTTCATCCAAACTTCATCATGGTTGATCTTGAGCATTTTACCCTTGATTTCTGCAAAACAACACCACGAAAACCGCCTTACCCGCTCCAAAGGAAAATTAACCAAAAATCAAATTAAATGTCCCTAAACTACATGAAAATGCATGCAAAATGATAGACAAAGATGATGTGAAATCACACTCATCAGTGGGCCAATAAAATCCAGAGTCCAGCACCTTCCTAGCTGTCCGTTGTGAAACAAAGTACCCTCATATAGGGGAGGCATGACAGAAATGAAGCACAGACTGGATCTCATGGTCAGGTATGCATCTGTGAATTACCTGGTCACTACAAAATCTCCACAAATACGGATCATCCCAGACATAATATTTTACATCACTTTTTAGTTTAGCAATCTGTGATTTAGATGCATGAGAGGGAATAACAGACCCAACCAGGTAATTAACTATATCAGCAAACCAAGGGTTAGTATCATGAAGCTGCATAAGCTGCTCATATGGAAAATAATCCCTGATAGGTAAAACCTCAGCCTCTCTCTCTATCCTGCTCAAATGATCAGCTACCAAGTTCTCTGCACCACTCCTATCTCTGATTTCTATGTCAAATTCTTGAAGGAGAAGCATCCAACGAATTAATCTTGGCTTAGCATCCAGCTTCTTTAACAAGAATTTCAATGCAGCATGGTCAGAGAAAACAATCACTTTAGAACCGAGTAAATAGGAGCGAAATTTATCCAATGCGAAAACAATTGACAAAACAGCTCCAAGTGCAAAGTTTGATGCAGCACACATCCGCTCAAATGGAAGCTCCCAGTAGGTGATTGGATGATAGGAGTGGTGGTGAGTCGCCTCTTCAACTCATTGAATGCATCCTGGAAAGATTGATCAAAGACAAACTCTACATCCTTCCATAAAAGCTTGGACAAGGGCAAATCTATCTTGCTGAAATCCTGGATAAACCTCATGTAAAAACCTGCATGGCCAAGAAAGGAACGCACCTCCCGCACAGATACAGGGTAAGATAAAGAAGCAATAACATCTAACTTGGCCCTATCTATCTCAATGCCTCTCGCTAGACACTAAATTCCCTAGGACAATTCCTTCGCCACCATAAAATGACATTTATCATAATTCAATACAAGGTTAGTTTCAATACACCTATCCAGAACTCTAGACAGACTTTGTAGGCATGCATCAAATGAAGAACCATAAACAGTGAAATCATCCATAAACACCTCCACGCAACTCTCTAAAAGATCAGAAAATATACTCACCATACACCTCTGAAAGGTACTTGGAGCGTTGCATAAACCAAATGGCATCCTCCTGTAAGAAAAAGTGCCGAAAGGACAGGTGAAAGTGGTTTTATTTTGGTCCTCCGGTGCAATGTGAATCTGAAAATACCCTGAGAATCCATCCAGAAAACAGTAATGGGATTTTCCTACCAACCTTTCTAATACTTGATCAATGAAGGGCAAAGGGAAGTGGTCTTTGCGAGTGGCTTGCTGACTTCTTTCTTGACCACATCAAGAATGGTAGGATTTAGTCACCTCTGTGGCTGCCTTACTGCTCTGGCATCATCCTCTAACAATATCCGGTGCATGCATGTAGAAGGACTAATCCCTAGAATATCAGCTAAAGTCCAGCCAATTGCTTTTTTGTGACCCTTCAAAATCTGTAACAACTTCTCCTCTTGGTCTGGTTGGAGATTGTTGGCTATAATCACTGGCAGCTTGTGATTAGCCTCTAAGTAAGCATATTTCAGGTGCGCAGGTAGAGGCTTCAACTCTAAAATTGGTGGCTGCTCAATAGAAGGCAATGGTGTTCCCTCTATTGCTGCTGCTGCTGCTACATCACAACCTGCATTAACATTATCTATAGCATCATTTATTTCTGTACAAATAGCACACACATCAGATTCATCACATGTACAAGGGGATCAATATAAATCATTAATTTCAGGAAATTCAGAATTTAAATTTGCATAATCATCAACTAGCAAATCAATGACATCAAGATATAAAACAGAATGATCTTCCATGGGATGTTTCATGGCATCAAATATGTTGAACTGTACAATATCATCACCAAACTCCATAGAAAGAGTCCCTGCATGCACATCTATCTTGGTTTTTCTGTCTTCAAGAATGGCCTCCCCAAAATCAATGAGGTTCCATGACTAGAGGACTCATCCTCCATGTCCAGAATGTAGAAATCTACTGGAAATATCAACTCATTAACTTGAACCAGCACATCTTCAAGTACTCCGGCTCGATGTGTTGTGCTTCTAATGGCTAGTTGAATCACTACACCAGTTGGCTTCAAATCTCCAAGCTTCAATGACCTAAAAACTGATGTAGGCATGACATTTATGGAAGGACCTAAATCCATCATTGCATTCCCAAATGTGGAGTTGCCTATAGTACAAGGGATGGTGAAAGTGCCTGGATGCTTACATTTTTTAGGCATACTAGGTTGAATTAGTGTAGAAACATTTCTGCCCATGCTTACTTTCTCATCACCCTTCAGATTCCTTTTATGGGTGCATAACTCCTTAAGAAACTTTGTATACTTGGGAATCTGTTTGATGGCATCCAATAGGGGAATTTGATAACTGGTTGAGAGGGAATTTGACCAGATCCTTCTGACTGCAATTTATTAACAGTAGTAGCCAGTTGTACAATCTGTGTTTGCAGGTCTTGAATGGTGGTATTGATATTCTGCTGGAACTGAATGTTGCTAGTTGCCATCTGTTTCATCAAATCCTCCAATGAAGGTCCAACACTAGTGTTCTGCATAGGTTGCTGCATATTCTGTTGTTGCCTAAAAGGAGGTGGTTGGTACTTGTTGCTTAAACCTGCTACCTGAAATCTCTACTGTTGTTTCACATTTTGATGCCCATGACCATATTTCAGATTAGGATGATCTTTCCATCCTGGATTGTACCTACCAGAAAATGGATCATAATTCTGCTGCTGCTGAGATCTATATGGCTGTCCCCCAGTGAACATTCCAGCCACTGCAGCTGATTCATGAACACCTTGATCAGTTTCTTGAAGTGTAGGACACATGTCTGTAGGGTGATCTGTTGTGGTGCATATGCCGCATCCTTTGGGTAGGCATTGATTTGCCGCATTAACTTGCTGGTGTTGTCCGATGGCTAGCTGTCTAACAAGAGAAGTAAGCTCTGTGATTTTATTTTCCAGTCTTTGATTATCTGTAGTAACGTTCACCTCATGCACTCCCTTAGCTGGCATTAGAGCTCTTGAACCAAACTGTTGGGAGTTCTCTGCCATATTTGCAATCAGACTTCTGGCTTCCACAGGTGTCTTGTCCATCAATACTCCACCACTTGCTGCATCAACCATACTTCTATCCATTGGCGTTAGTCCTTCATAGAAATACTGGATGAGAAGTTGCTCACTAATCTGATGGTGGGGACAGGTTGCACATAACTTCTGAAACCTCTCCCAATACTCATATAATGTCTCTCCAGAAAACTGCATGATGCCACAAATTTCTTTTCTGATTGATGCTGTTTTGGATGCAGGAAAGAACTTCTCCCAGAAAGATCTCTTCATGCCATCCTAGCTAGTAATTGAACCAGGATGAAGGTAGTACAACCAATCCTTTGCTGCAACATCTAAAGAGAATGGAAATGCTTTCAATTTGACATGATCTTCAGGAACTCCTTGTGGTCGCATAGTAGAGCACACAACATGGAACTCCTTAAGATGCTTGTGAGGGTCCTCACCTGCAAGACCATGAAACTTGGGCAACAAATGGATTAAACCAGATTTAAGCTCAAATGGTGCATCCAAATCAGGGTATTGAATACACAAAGGTTGATATGCGACATCAGGTGCAGCCAATTGTTTTAGTGTTCTGTTATTTGGATTAGCCATGTTATCAGAACTAAATTCAGAAACAGAATCACCAATATAAGATGCAAAATTTGAACTAGAATCAGATGCAGAGTCACTTAATTCACCTAAGTCACTATCTACTTGATTATTTGGTGCAAAACTGTGATTAGTAACCCTCCTATTGACACTATTCAATCTATGATATGTTCTATCTATTTCAGGGTTATAAGAAAACAATTCACCTGGATCAGACCTAGTCATGCATAATGCAAACAGTATAAGGAAGCATAACA
This sequence comes from Sophora flavescens, assembly GCA_030762895.1. NCBI lineage: Eukaryota > Viridiplantae > Streptophyta > Magnoliopsida > Fabales > Fabaceae > Sophora > Sophora flavescens. The sequence continues at coordinate 23,636 of JAUPTC010000435.1, forward strand.
ATTTAGAAAATACCAACAATGTCCTAATCGCTAAAATGAAAAACAAATTGAGAAACTGTACCAAATAAAATAAAATAAAAATTCAAAAACACTACAGAAAATCCCTAAAAATCAAATAGAGTGCACACAAATTTTTTTGGATTTTTTTAAAAATACAAAAAATTAAAAAAAATTAAAAAAGTGGTCTAAACGATGGAATTTTTGATTTTTACACCCAAAGCCACATAATTAGTCCATAATAAGTGGGTCTTGTTCCTTGATTTTTTTGGGATTTTCTGTGCAAATTTCAGATCAATCTGATGAAGTTGACCGAAAACCGATTTTTGATATGAAGGGCAAAACTGTCACTCCTCAACCAGGAGACCAATCACTGTACGATTCCAAGGCCACAATCTGAAAAACAGAGAAAACACTAAGATAAAATGTCAGTTATAAACTAAAGTAAGCAGGGTTCTTGAATTGGCTAATCGAGATCAAAGATCCCCGGCAACGGTGCCAAATTTGATCTGAGGCCGTACACTGGTCAAAATAATAGTAATTAAAAACTGTAGTACAAAGCAAAACAACCTTGGTCATCTCACGAGGATCTTTAAAATTATTAGCCAATCAAGAATGTTAGAGAAAGGAGGTTTTCAAAATTCGTTGGGAGAAAACAAAATTCAATTAAAAAAAAGAAATTCAATTAATTATAGACATCAATCCAAGACGTCAAGTTCTTTGGTAGAATTCGTCATTGTTCCAAAAGATATAAATTTGTTTGCCCTCCTCCTCTGTTAATTTGAAATCTACTACATGATCATGTAGGTTTTAAACAACAAAATTGGAGTCACAATCTCAATCCCTAATAATGTTGATTTATGTACAAATTCAATTAACCTTGGTTACCAATCGGTTCCCTAATCTCTATTAGATTTTTGGATTAATCAATCCTAATTCCTAATTCCAATTCAATCATGAAAACTGAATCTACATCTAATCAGACATAGATCAAGCGTAATCACACTCACAACACAGAATTCATAATTGAAAGAAGAGAAAAGGAGAAGAAGCAATTGAAAAACAATTAAAAGTAAGGAACTTGGAATTCAAACCAAATTACTTGAATGTCTAGGATTGATAAAAGGTTTAGCCTTCCATAGTCATCACCATTGGAGAAGCTATAACAACAAAACATCCAACAAAGGGCAGAAAACTAAAAAGGGGAGAAGAGAGGGGAAGAGAATTCCAAAACTTACAAAAACAACGATTGCAAAAGTATCTAGTTTTCGTCTCCCTGACTTGTGAGGCTGTAAACTGCTATTTATGCTTATTAATCCTAATCTAAACCTAGACCAAATTAAGCGTCTCTGAATAAGCTTTCCCACAATGTATCATATGCCTTAATTGGGCTTAAGATGAGTAAGTTAGGCCCATTTAAGTGAAGGAACATCATGGACTGCGCACTGATCTGCGCCAGAGAACTCGGGACCCAATTTAGCCTTGATTTTGGCCTAATTTGACAATTCTTGTTAAACCTGAAATTGTAGGTCTCTTCCTTATATTTCTAGGGACTTCAATATCACTAAAATCCAATATATGTAGCTCTAGTTATGCTCTGCGCAAGGCAACAAGGTCAGGATGAGTGAAAAATCCGAAAATTAACAATGTTTAGCAATTAAGCCCAATAATGTAAAACTCAGCCAAATCACCAATATTAAACGGATATAACAATTAATTAGACCAAGTATACACACTAAAAGGTAACTCAAAAATGAGTTATCAATCACCCGTCTCTTGGTGCTTCGGTTCCGTTCCGGAAGGCATATACAAACACCACTTCCTTCCACAGCCAAGGTCGAGTAGCCGCGCACCCACAGCCACACCACACCATCGAGTACCCCACGAAATTGATAAATATTGAAAGCTAATATTTTTGAAAACCAACAACATCACGAGGATCCTTTCCGATGCGCCTTCAGCAGATCTGGTGTTTGCCACCCCTTCCAAGTCCACTTTAGGATGATCACCCGTCTCTTGGTGCTTCGGCTCCGCCCCGAAAGGCATCACCTAACACCACGTCCATCCACCACCAAGGTCGAGGAGCCATGCACCCACAGCATCGCCACACCATCGAGTACCCCAAGAAATTGATAACTATCGAAAGCCAATATTTTTAAAAACCAACAACATCACGAGGATCCTTTCCGATGCGCCTTCAGCCGATCTGGTGTTTGCTTCCCCTTCCAAGGCCACTTCAGGACGATCACCCATCTCTTAATGCTTCGGCTCCACCCCGTAAGGCAGCACCTAACACCACACCCATCCACAACCAAGGTCGAGGATCGGCACACCCACAGCCTCACCATACCTTCGAGTACCCCACGAAATTGATAAATATTGAAAGCCATCATTTTCAAAAAACAACAACATCGCGAGGATCCTTTTCGATGAGCCTTCAGCCAATATGGTGTTTGCCACCCCTTCCAAGGCCACTTCAGGACGATCACCCGTCTATTGGTGCATCGGTTCCGCTCCGGAAGGCATATACAAACACCACGTCCTTCCACAACCAAGGTCGAGGAGCCACGCACCCACAACCCCACAACACCATCGAGTGCCCCACGAAATTGATAAATATCGCAAGCCAACATTTTTAAAAACCAACAACATCGTAAGGATCCATTCCGATGCGCCTTCAGTCGATCCGGTGTTTGCCACCACTTCCAAGGCCACTTTAGGACAATCACCCGTCTCTTGGTGCTTCGGCTCCGCCCCGGAAGACATCACCTAACACCACGTGCATCCGCAGAAAAGGTCGAGGGGCCGCTTACCCATAGCCTCACCACACCATCGAGTACCCCACGAAATTGATAAATATCAAAAGCTAATATTTTTCAAAACCAACAACATCACGAGGATCCTTTCCGATGTGCCTTCAGCCGATCTAGTGTTTGCCACACCTTCCAAGGCCACTTCAGGGCGATCACCCGTCTCTTGGTGCTTGGGCTCCATCCTGGAATGCACCACCTTACACCACGTCTATCCACAGCCGAGGTCAAGGAGCCGTGCACCCACAGCCACACCACACCATCGAGTACCCCACGAAATTGATAAATATCGCAAGCCAACATTTTTAAAATCCAACAACATTGCAAGGATACTTTCCGATTCACCTTCAGGTGATATGGTGTTTGCCAGCCCTTCCAAGGCCACTTCATGACGATCACCCGTCTCTTGGTGCTTCGGCTTCGCACTGGAAGGCATCACCTAACGCCACGTCAATCCACTACCAAGGTCGAGGAGCCGAGCACCCACAGCCTCGCCACACCATCGAGTACCCCACGAAATTGATAACTATCCAATGCCAACATTTTTAAAAACCAACAACATCGCAAGGATCCTTTCCGATATGCTTTCAGCTGATCTAGTATTTGCCACCCCTTCCAAGGCCACTTCAGGACGATCACCCGTGACTTGGTGCTTCATCTCCACCCCGGAAGGCATCACCTAACACAACGTCCATCCACGGAAAAGGTCGAGGAACCGTGCACCCTCAGACTCACCACTCCATCGAGTACCCCACGAAATTGATAAATATCGAAAGCCAATATTTTTAAAAACCAACAACATCACGAGGATCCTTTCCGATGCTCCTTCAGTCGATCTGGTGTTTGCCACCCCTTCCAAGGAAACTTCAAGACGATCTCCCGTCTCTTGTTGCTTCGGCTCCGCCCCGGAAGGAATCACCTAACACCACGTCCATCAATAGAGAAGGTCGAGGAGCCGCACACCCACAGCCTCACCACACCAACAAGTACCCCACGAAATTGATAAATATCGAAAGCCAACATTTTTAAAAACCAACAACATCACGAGGAACCTTTCCGATGCGCCTTCAGTCGATCTGGTGTTTGCCACCCCATCCAAGGCAACTTAAGGACGATCTCCCGTCTCTTGTTGCTTCGACTCCGCCCCGGAAGGAATCCCCAAACACCACGTCCATCCATAGAGAAGGTCGAGGAACCGCGTACCCACAGCCTCACCACACCATCCAGTACCCCACGAAATTGATAAATATCGAAAAGCCAACATTTTTAAAAACCAACAACATCGCAAGGATCCTTTTCGATGCGCCTTCAGTCTATCCGGTGTTCGCCACCATTTCCAAAGCCACTTCAGGATGATCACATGTCTTGTGGTGCTTCTTCTTCGTCCCGGAAGGAATCACCTAACACCACGTCCATCCATAGTGAAGGTCGAGGAGCCGCGCACCCACAGCCTCTCCACACCAACGAGTGCCCCACGAAATTGATAAATATCGATAGCCGACATTTTTAAAAACCAACAACATCACGAGGATCCTTTTCGATGCGCCTTCAGTCGATCTGGTGTTTGCCACCCCTTCCAAGGCCACTTCAGGACGATCTCCCATCTCTTGTTGCTTCGGCACCGCCTCGGAAGGAATCACCTAACACCATGTCCATCCATAGAGAAGGTCGAGGAGCCGCACATCTACAGCCTCACCAAACCAACGAGTACCCCACGAAATTGATAAATATCGAAAGCCAACATTTTTAAAAACCAACAACATCACGAGGATCCTTTCCGATGCGCCTTCAGTCGATCTGGTGTTTGCCACCCCATTAAAGGCCACTTAAGGACGATCTCCCGTCTCTTGTTGCTTCGGCTCCGCCCCGGAAGGAATCCCCTAACACCACGTCCATCCATAGAGAAGGTCGAGGAACCGCGCACCCACAAACTCACCACACCATCGAGTACCCCACGAAATTGATAAATATCGAAAGCCAACATTTTTAAAAACCAACAACATCGCAAGGATGCTTTCCGATGTGCCTTTAGTCTATCCGTTGTTCGCCACCATTTCCTAAGCCACTTCAGGACGATCACCTATCTCGCGGTGCTTCGGCTCCTCCCCGGAAGGCATCACCTAACACAATATCCGTCCACAGAAAAGGTCGAGGAGCCGCACACCCACAGTCTCACCACACCATCGAGTGCCCCACGAAATTGATAAATATCGACAGCCAACATTTTTAAAAACCAACAACATCACGAGGATGTTTTCCCATGCGCTTTCAGCCGATCTGGTATTTGCCACCCTTTCCAAGGCCACTTCAGGACGATCACCCGTCTCTTGGAGATTCGTCTCCGCCCCGGAAGGCATCACCTAACACAACGTCCATCCACCGAAAAGGTCGAGGAGACGCACACCCACAGCCTCACCACACTATCGAGTACCGCACGAAATTGATAAATATCGAAAGCCAACATTTATAAAAACCAACAACATCGCAAGGATCCTTTTTGATGCGCCTTCAGTCGATCAGGTGTTTGCCACCACTTCCAAGCCCACATCAGGACGGTCACTGTTGAGTCACCGGCAAGTGTACCGGTTCGTCGCAAGTAATAAAACACGGTAAGAATCTACCGAGGTCGAACACAAGGATTGGGCTACCAATTCGACTAATTTTGCGAGAAGTCCGATGCGTTTGGTCAAGTAACAGAGAGTGGTTGAGATTTGAGAGAAAAGAGGATCGCAAGCAAATCACAATTCAAATAAAGATATAGTGATGAAATATGGAATTTAAAAGCATCTAAGGTCTCAAATCCACCTACCCAATCATGCAGAGTACCCAAGTGATGATAATCTCCTCCCTAGGTTCAATTTTAATGTCAACCGGGACCCCCAATTTCTCCTAAATTCACTGTCGTGCTCAATAGGACGTATTCGATGATTTGAGTTAATTACTTACTAGGTCTCATAACCCTAATCTCGAATTCTATTAATTCTTGTTCCCTATAGGTTGCACCGATCTCCTATTCACTCTCGTGCAATACTCGACCGATGATCCCAATTCAAGTTCTAAAACTCGAATCGTCGCTCGGCCTCAACACGTTTAACTAGTCGATCACGCAAGCATATGATCAACACAATGAAAGCAGAATTGGAAAACAATAATTGAATTAAAGGAGAGAGAGATACATCACATGAACACTATGCCGCCATGGGTGGCTTCATCGATCCCTTAGACAAGGGGATTAGTTCCTCATGTCCGTAATCACGACAAACGTACAATCGGAATTCATCATAACTCTAAGTAAAGAAAGGAGAAGAGAGAGACGCAGCCCCAGAATAAGGATTCTAAAAGATCTACAATCTGTTCTGATGCCAAAAAGTCCTCAATTCTGTTTTGCAGTGCCTTATTTATAGGGAGGCCACGCGTCACGGTCGTGATGGTCATCACGGCTAGGCCGTGACGGCTTCTGTTTCTGGCACTTTTGTGGAATTCAGTCCCTCGCGACGCGAAGGGTGTCTCGCGACGCGAGCCTTCTTTTTACAGCCCATGATGTGAATCACGGCTAAGCCGTGACGGTCTCTGACTTGTGGGGGTTTTAGGTCACGGCCGTGATGGACATCACGGCTAGGCCGTGATGACTCGACTTGACCTTTCTTCTTCTCTGCTCGATCATGGCCGTGATGGTCATCACGGCCAGGCCGTGATGGGCTCTGTTTAGCTCATATTCTTCACTTTTCAACCTCTATTCCATGAGAGCTCCATCTGGGCTAATTTCTGAGCATTTTTCCTTAAATCCCTGCAAAACAACACCAGGAAACCGCTTCACCCGTTCCAAGGGAAAAACTAACAAAAATCAACTAATTATGCCTAAACTATATGAAAAATGCATGCGAAAGTGCACATGAAATATGATGTAAAATCACACTATCAAATCACCCCAAGCTTAAAACTTGCTTGTCCTCAAGCAAATACTAAGGCCAGAATATCAGAAAGTATAGATAGTGTGATTTAGAACCCGAGTATTAACTGATCCATGTAATACGCAATTCAAATAAGTTAGCAAGAGACAATCAATACAAGTCCAATTAGACGCCTAGGTTTCTTAGACTCGGATTCTCACTGATTTGGGCACTCCTTCTCACCTCAAAATAACCCCAAGCTTGTTCATTAGCTTGGCACTCTTTCTCACCTCACTCAAGTGTTTAGGGATATATGACATTTCGCTCCATTTTCCCCAAGGAATGCATTCTACCATAGGCTTGACTATCAACCGAATCTCTACTTTATTAATGAAAGCAATTAAGAATCAAGAGGTCTTTGCTTTGGTTGTAACGGGGCCATGGGATTAATCGTTAGGTGGGGAAATCAATAAAAGAAAATTTCCGAAGGGCTACACAAAACATCAAGCATTGCAAACATGACCTTCTAAAATACCCTTTTTGGGTTTTGATTAACTTTTCCACCTTTCTTTCTTTCTTTTTATTTCTCACTTTTCTTTTGTCATCCCCTTCCCCATCCTTGTTTTCTTTTTCATTTTTATTTGAGAAGGGGAGAATTTCAATTTAGGAGAATTATTTTTGATTTTGTTATCCCATACTTTTTCACTACCTTTTTACCCTTTTCTGTAATACTTTAGAAGGTCCTGTCGACCATCATTCAACAATTTATTTCAAGGTACCAAGAAAAGTATTTCGTTCTTTTAGGCTCAAAATTGGGCAACTAAGGGGTAGCATTTCATCATTCAAAGCTCAGAAGGCCAGAACAATACCTAGTGCCTCAATCATTTTCAAAAATGTTTTCAAAAATTTTTAAGCTTTGAAATGGTTTCAAGTCAAGTTCTAGAGAAATACAATCCGAGAGGAATAACACTCTACACAAGGAGAGGGGTAGACATAGTGAGTACCCCATTGGCTCAAAATCTCACATTTTGTAGTTCAGAAATCAGTGAAAAACATGAATCTACGGAACCATATGCTAATCATCAACTATCAAGATCATCTCAAACATTTTCATTATTTGCCTTATCACAAGAATAAAAATTGGGTTCAACAATCCACTATCTCTAATTATTTGGCACTCAGTTTTCACAATTGGACACATCATATCTAAGTAAAGGGCAATTGAATAATGTGATCATGCAAAACTATCATGCAAAACTATATGAATGCAACATGGACAATGCTCATGCAAAATACCCCCACCCCAAGCTTAAAAATTTACATTGTCCCCAATGTAAACAATCAAGTCGCAGGGGGGGGGGGGGGGAAGAAAAATTGGAACGTCTTACCAAGGCGGTAGCGGGTGTTGACTCTCGTTCCAGTCAGAAACTTGTTAGGAAGTACATCACGGCCGTGAGCCTCATCACGGCTAGGCCGTGATCAATTCTGGTCCTCAGGGCTGGCCTGTCACGGCCGTGACCTCCATCACGGCTGGGCCGTGATGCTTTCTGCTTTTCATGGTCCTTCCATCACGCCCGTGATGGGTATCACGGCTGTGCCGTGATCCTTTCTGGTTCTCATTTTCAGCTTATCACGGCCGTGAACAGTGTCACGGCCTGGGCGTGATGGCTGCTGCCTCTGCTTTTTCCTTGTCTTCTTGCTCTCCCTTCCTGAAATCACTTGGCAGTTTTGTTAGTAAAAACTCTTGAGCTTCTCAAATTATTCAAGAGTGAAATCAAAAACAAAATCTAACTAAAGAGTAGGGTTAAGAAACGTTGGGTTGCCTCCCAATAAGCGCTTGTTTAACGTCCCGAGCCTGACTCAAGTCACCCCTAAGGGTTAATCCGGTAGAAAATCTTGCTTCCCATGCCATGCCTTGGTCCGCTTCTTGTAGGTTTTTGCCCTTTCATATGCTCGCCTGCGGTTCCCGGACAACTCATTTAAGTCCAACATCCTTCTATAATCAGCACGAACTTTCCACTCCGTGATGGTCCTTTTTGGGATCAACTCGTTGTCTTCATTGACCACCACGGTCGTTCCACCTTTCGATTCCGGTGCCTCACCATTCTTTTTCATGCCTTTGTTGTTGAGCTCTTCCCTTGCACATTCATCCCTTGGGGAACTCGGTAAGGCTTCCATGTCTTTCAACCACTCGAGATAGACCTCATCCCCAAAAGGGTCTTTTTTCTCACCATCATCATCATGGGATTTTACCAACACCTGAGCAAGTGAAGAACCATGGGCCTCTCTAGTTGCCTTTGCCTTGACAGTTGGATCCACCATATCCACTTGATACACTTCCGACCTCTCTGCAGGGTGCTTCATTGCTTCAAAGAGATTGAAGACTACCTCATCATCTTGCACCCTTAGAGTGAGTTTCCCTTGTCGCACATCTATCAAGGCACCCCCAGTGGCCAAGAAGGGCCTACCCAATATGAGAGGGACCTCGGCGTCTTCATCCATATCAAGCACTACAAAGTCCGCCGGAAATATGAGCTTGTCCACTTTTACTAACAAGTCTTCGACCACCCCATAAGGATATTTTATAGAGCGATCGGCTAGTTGGAGCAACATCCGTGTATCCTTGAATTCTTTGATCCCCAACCTCTTCATCATAGAGAGGGGCATCAAGTTGATGCTTGCCCCTAGATCACATAATGCCTTCCGTACAGTCATCCCCCCAATGGTGCATGGTATCGAAAAAGAACCGGGATCCTTCAACTTTGGAGGTAGTTTTCTTTGAAGAATGGCACTACACTCCTCGGTCAAAGCAACCGTTTCCTCATCCACTATCCTCCGCTTCTTGGTGAGAAGCTCCTTCATAAACCGGGCATATGATGGCATCTGTTCCAAGGCTTCCGCAAATGGAATGTTAATCTGAAGTTTGCGGAAGACATCAAGGAATTTGCTGAACTGCTTATCCTGTTGAGGCTTCTTCAATCTTTCAGGATACGGTACCTTCATGTAGGGCGGGAGGTCTTGGGGTTCAACCCACTTCTTCCTTCGGAACTCTTCATCCACAAGTTTCAGCCTTCCCCCTTGTTCCGGTGCCTTGTCACTTGCCAACTTTTCTTTTTCAGGTTGCTCTTCCTCAACGTGTGGTTGCTCAGGGGCCTTGTCTTCCTCTAAACTGGTTGCACTCTTGTTAGATCCCAACCCCCTACCGCTTCAAGTTGTTATGGCATTGCAATGGTTCTTAGGGTTGTTCTCAGTATCACCTGGGAAAGTGCCTGTGAGACGCTCATTAAGTTGCCTTGCGAGCTGAGCAACCTGCGTCTCTAGATTGTGAATTGCCGACCCTGTATGAGTTGCCAACTTGTCAACTGACGCATTCACTTTCTCTAAAGTTGTGCCTGTATAGGTTGCCAACTTGTCAACTGCAGTGTTTGTGTCGATTGACAATTTCTCCACTGTTGCACTCAACTTCTCAAAAGCCAGCTCCCACGGTTGTCTTCCACCATCTGTTATTTGCAACTGATTAGGCCCCGAATAAGCCTGCTGAGTATTTCGCTGCTGGATTCCAATGTTTGGCCTCAGACCCTGTTGAGGTTGTTGTTGTCCGGTTAGACCACCACAAGCATTACTCTAAGCAAACCCCGGATGGTCTCTCCTCATATATCCCATATTCTGATTCCGATTTGTAGTCATTACATGCATTTTCTCTGATAATTGTTCTGGGGCACAGTGTCATAGAAGTTGTGGCATGAGTCCACATGTTCCTGGGAGAAATTTAGCGGGCAAATCTGAGTGTCATGATCTCCATTACAATTTGCACAACCCGGAGGTATTCCCTCGTGTATCACATTAACCCTCTTATTCCCAGACAAAGCCTCATTCTGCATCTTCAAAAGTCTGTTTTGCTCTAAAATGGCTTCCATTGTCCCAGAACTGATTCCGCTTGAGGTCTCCCTACCACGGTTGTAATCATTATATGACATCTTCTCTAACAATGTCCATCCATCCTCCGCTGATAAATAAGAGAAAGAGCCGCCAGCTACGGCATCACAGTTCATCTGATAGCGTCCCGTCAACCCATTAAAGAAATGCTAAACTTTGGAAACCGGGTCAAAGAATGTTGAGGGACATCTTCTCAATAACCCATTTTACCTCTCCCACGCTTCATTGTAAGTTTCATCCTCCGTCTGCCTGAATGATGTGACGGCTATTCTTGCTTGTGCCGCCTTCTGAGGAGGAAAATATTTGGTTAGGAACTTCTGTGCCATTTGCTCCCAAGTTCTGATACTGTTCCTATCCAAGCCGTCAACCCAATCACGAGCGACATCCCTAAGAGAAAGCGGCAAGTGTACCGGGTCGTCGCAAGTAATAAAACACGGTAAGAATCTACCGAGATCGAACACAAGGATTGGGCTACCAATTCGACTAATTTTGCGAGAAATCCGATGCGTTTGGTCAAGTAACAGAGAGTGGTTGAGATTTGAGAGAAAAGAGGATCGCAAGCAAATCACAATTCAAATAAAGATATGGTGATGAAATCTGGAATTTAAAAGCATCTAAGGTCTCAAATCCACCTACCCAATCATGCAGAGTACCCAAGTGATGATAATCTCCTCCCTAGGTTCAATTTTAATGTCAACCGGGACCCCCAATTTCTCCTAAATTCACTGTCGTGCTCAATAGGACGTATTCGATGATTTGAGTTAATTACTTACTAGGTCTCATAACCCTAATCTCGAATTTTATTAATTCTTGTTCCCTATAGGTTGCACCGATCTCCTATTCACTCTCGTGCAATACTCGACCGATGATCCCAATTCAAGTTCTAAAACGCGAATCGCAGCTCGGCCTCAACACGTTTAACTAGTCGATCACGCAAGCATATGATCAACACAATGAAAGCAGAATTGGAAAACAATAATTGAATTAAAGGAGAGAGAGATACATCACATGAACACTATGCCGCCATGGGTGGCTTCATCGATCCCTTAGACAAGGGGATTAGTTCCTCATGTCCGTAATCACGACAAACGTACAATCGGAATTCATCATAACTCTAAGTAAAGAAAGGAGAAGAGGGAGACGCAGCCCCAGAATAAGGATTCTAAAAGATCTACAATCTGTTCTGATGCCAAAAAGTCCTCAATTCTGTTCTGCAGTGGCTTATTTATAGGGAGGCCACGCGTCACGGCCGTGATGGTCATCACGGCTAGGCCGTGACGGCTTCTGTTTCTGGCACTTTTGTGGAATTCAGCCCCTCGCGACGCGAAGGGTGTCTCGCGACGCGAGCCTTCTTTTTACAGCCCATGATGTGAATCACGGCTAAGCCGTGACGGTCTCTGACTTGTGGGGGTTTTAGGTCACGGCCGTGATGGACATCACGGCTAGGCCGTGCAGACTCTGACTTCAGCCTTTCTTCTCTGCTCGATCATGGCCGTGATGGTCATCACGGCCAGGCCGTGATGGGCTCTGTTTAGCTCATATTCTTCACTTTCCAACCTCTATTCCATGAGAGCTCCATCTGGGCTAATTTCTGAGCATTTTTCCTTAAATCCCTGCAAAACAACACCAGGAAACCGCTTCACCCTTTCCAAGGGAAAAACTAACAAAAATCAACTAATTATGCCTAAACTATGTGAAAAATGCATGCGAAAGTGCACATGAAATATGATGTAAAATCACACTATCAGTCACCAGTCTCTTGGTGCTTCGGCTCTGTCCCGGAAGGCATCACCTAACACCACGTCCATCCCCAGAAAAGGTCGAGGAGTCGCGGACCCACAACATCACCACACCAACGAGTACCCCACGAAATTGATAAATATCAAAAGACAACATTTTTAAAAACCAACAACATCACGAGGATCCTTTCCGATGTGCCTTCAGTCGATTTGGTGTTTGCCACCCCTTCCAAGGCCACTTCAGGACGATCTCCCGTCTCTTGTTGCTTCGGCTCCGCCCCGGATGGAATCACCTAACACCACGTCCATCCATAGAGAAGGTCGAGGAGCCGCGCACCCACAACCTCACCACACCAATGAGTACCCCACGAAATTGATAAATATCGAAAGCCAACATTTTTAAAAACCAACAACATCATGAGGATCCTTTTCGATGCGCCTTCAGTCGATCTGGTGTTTCCACCACTTCCAAGGCCACTTCAGGACGATCTCCCGTCTCTTGTTGCTTCGGCTCCGCCCCGGAAGGAATACCCTAACACCACGTCCATCCATAGAGAAGGTCGAGGAACCATGCACCCACAGCCTCACCACACCATCGTGTACCCCACGAAATTGATAAGTATCGAAAGCCAACATTTTTAAAAACCAACAACATCGCAAGGATCCTTTCCGATGCGCCTTCAGTCTATCCGGTGTTCCCCACCATTTCCCAAGCCAATTCAGGAGGATCACCTGCCTCGTGGTGCTTCGGCTCAGCCTCGGAAGGCATCACCTAATACAATATCCGTCCACAGAAAAGGTCGAGGAGCCGCACACCCACAGCCTCACCACACCATCGAGTGCCCCACGAAATTGATAAATATCGAAAGCCAACATTTTTAAAAACCAGCAACATCACGAGGATCTTTTCCGATGCGCTTTCAGCCGATCTGGTATTTGCCACCCGTTCCAAGGCCACTTCAGGACGATCACCCGCCTCTTGGAGATTCGTCTCCGCCCCAGAAGGCATCACCTAACACAACGTCCATCCACCGAAAAGGTCGAGGAGACGCACACCCACATCCCCACCACACTATCGAGTACCGCACTAAATTGATAAATATCGAAAGCCAACATTTATAAAAACCAACAACATCGCAAGGATCCTTTTTGATGCGCCTTCAGTCGATCAGGTGTTTGCCACCACTTCCAATCCCACATCAGGACGGTCACCAGTCTCTTGGTGCTTCGACTGCGCCCCGGAAGGCATCACCTAACACCACGTCCATCCCCAGAAAAGGTCGAGGAGCCGCGGATCCACAGCCTCACCACACCAACGAGTACCCCACGAAATTGATAAATATCGAAAGCCAATATTTTTAAAAACCAAAAACATCACGAGGATCCTTTCCGATGCGCCTTCAGTCGATTTGGTGTTTGCCTACCCTTCCAAGGCCACTTCAGGACGATCTCCCGTCTCTTGTTGCTTCGGCTCCGCCCCGGAAGGAATTACCTAACACCACGTCCATCGATAGAGAAGGTCGAGGAGCCGCGCACCCACAGCCTCACCACACCAACGAGTACCCCACGAAATTGATAAATATCGAAAGCCAACATTTTTAAAAACCAACAACATCACGAGGATCCTTTCCGATGCGCCTTCAGTCGATTTGGTGTTTGCCACACCGTCCAAGGCCACTTCAGTATGATCTCCCGTCTCTTGTTGCTTCGGCCCTGCCCCGAAAGGAATCACCTAACACCACGTCCATCCATAGAGAAGGTCGAGGAGCCGCGCATCCACAGCCTCACCACACCAACGAGTACCCCACGAAATTGATAAATATCGAAAGCCAACATTTTTGAAAAGCAACAACATTCCGAGGGTCCTTTTCGATGCGCCTTCAGTCGATCTGGTGTTTGCCACCACTTTCAAGGCACTTCTGGACGATCTCCCGTCTCTTGTTGCTTCGGTTCCGCCCCGGAAGGAATCCCCTAACACCACGTCCATCCATAGAGAAGGTCGAGGAACAGCGCACCCACAGCCTCACCACACCATAGAGTACCCCACGAAATTGATAAATATCGATAGCCAACATTTTTAAAAACCAACAACATCGGAAGGATCCTTTCCGATGCGCCTTCAGTCTATCCGGTGTTCGCCACCATTTCCTAAGCCACTTCAGGACGATCACCTGTCTCGTGGTGCTTCGGCTCCGCCCCAGAAGGCCTCACCTAATACAATCTCCGTCCACAGAAAAGGTCGAGGAGCCGAACACCCACAGCCTCACCACACCATCGAGTGCCCCACGAAATTGATAAATATTGAAAGCCAACATTTTTAAAAACCAACAACATCACGAGGATCTTTTCCGATGCGCTTTCAGCCGATCTGGTATTTGCCACCCTTTCCAAGGCCACTTCAGGACGATCACCCGTCTCTTGGAGCTTCGTCTCCGCCCCGGAAGGCATCACCTAACACAACGTCCATCCACCGAAAAGGTCGAGGAGACGCACACCGACAGCCTCACCACACTATCGAGTACCGCACGAAATTGATAAATATCGAAAGCCAACATTTATAAAAACCAACAACATCGCAAGGATCCTTTTTAATGCGCCTTCAGTCGATCAGGTGTTTGCCACCACTTCCCAGCCCACATCAGGACGGTCACCAGTCTCTTGGTGCTTCGGCTCCTCCCCGGAAGGCATCACCTAACACCACGTCCATCCCCATAAAAGGTCGAGGAGACGCGGACCCACAACATCACCACACCAACGAGTGCCCCACGAAATTGATAAATATCAAAAGCCAACATTTTTAAAAACCAACAACATCACGAGGATCCTTTCCGATGCGCCTTCAGTCGATTTGGTGTTTGCCACCCCTTCCAAGGCCACTTCAGGACGATCTCCCGTCTTTTGTTGCTTCGGCTCCGCCCCGGATGGAATCACCTAACACCACGTCCATCCATAGAGAAGGTCGAGGAGCCGCGCACCCACAGCCTCACCACATCAACGAGTACCCCACGAAATTGATAAATATCGAAAGCCAACATTTTTAAAAACCAATAACATCATGAGGATCCTTTTCGATGCGCCTTCAGTCAATCTGGTGTTTCCACCACTTCCAAGGTCACTTCAGGACGATCTCCCGTCTCTTGTTGCTTCGGCTTCACCCCGGAAAGAATCCCCTAACACCACGTCCATCCATAGAGAAGGTCGAGGAACCGCGCACCCACAGCCTCACCACACCATCGTGTACCCCACGAAATTGATAAGTATCGAAAGCCAACATTTTTAAAAACCAACAACATCGCAAGGATCCGTTCCGATGCGCCTTCAGTCTATCCGGTGTTCCCCACCATTTCCCAAGCCAATTCAGGACGATCACCTGTCTCGTGGTGCTTCAGCTCCGCCCCGGAAGGCATCACCTAACACAATATCCGTCCACAGAAAAGGTAGAGGAGCCGCACACCCACAGCCTCACCACACCATCAAGTGCCCCACGAAATTGATAAATATCGAAAGCCAACATTTTTAAAAACCAACAACATCACGAGGATCTTTTCCGATGCGCTTTCAGTCGATCTGGTATTTGCCACCCTTTCCAAGGCCACTTCAGGACGATCACCCGTCTCTTGGAGCTTCGTCTCTGCCCCGGAAGGCATCACCTAACACAACGTCCATCCACCGAAAAGGTCGAGGAGACGCACACCGACAGCCTCACCACACTATCGAGTACCGCACGAAATTGATAAATATCGAAAGCCAACATTTATAAAAACCAACAACATTGCAAGGATCCTTTTTGATGCGCCTTCAGTCGATCAGGTGTTTGCCACCACTTCCAATCCCACATCAGGACGGTCACCAGTCTCTTGGTGCTTCGGCTGCGCCCCGGAAGGCATCACCTAACACCACGTCCATCCCCAGAAAAGGTCGAGGAGCCGCGGATCCACAGCCTCACCGATGAGCCTCTGGTTGACTGGTTCTATAACTAGTAAAGACCTTGGCTTTATGCTTATTTTATATCATTTTCACCCAAATTACACTTGATTGTCTTTAAGCAGCATTTTGAGTCTGTAAAGTATTTTTAAGTTAATTTAGTTGATTTAGAGTTGAATAAATCATTTACTTATATTTTCTGCTTTCAGGTTAATAAAAAGGAATAATTCTGGTTATTCGCCCCGCGAAAGGATGCTCGCCTCGCGAGCCAGAAGGTGACTGTTCCAGGAATTGTAATCCACTCTGTCTCGCCCCGCGAAGAATGACTCGCCTCGCGAGTACCTGGAAGTCAGAGAGCATCACGGTTTACCCGTGTTGAAGGTCACGGGCGTTACAGTTTGGAATCTGAAGAGTTTCGCCTCGCGAATATATGCTCGCCTCGCGAGAAGATCAAACGTTGCTGACTGTTCACAAGATTCGCGTCGCGAGCTGTGCTTCGCCTCGCGAGCCAGCGAAATCCAGAAATTGTATTTAAGCGTTTTAGACAGAACTGAAAGGGGGCTTAGCTAGTCTCAGTTAGTCTTAGTCTTAGTAGGCAGTAGCAGTAGTTTATTTTCTTTTCTTTCTCTTGTTTTCCTTTTGTTATGGAGAGCTAGTCTCCTAGGATTAATCTACTGTAAATTGGTTTCCATTACTACACTTGAGGTTTCTGTATTTCCTATTTTCATTTGTTTTTCTCTTTTCAATGCTATACTATATGTTTCTGTTTGTTACTTCAGGAATGTATAGTGTGGTATTGATTCATATCGGTGATGTTATGTTCCTATATATAATCGCGTTTGTTATTTCGCGTGTGTTCATTCATGTTCGTTTGTTCATGAGGGCTTAACCCCGTGTGTTATTTCGGGAATATGAACATACATCTGTAGTAGCGATTTCGTTTGTTATTTGTTGCTACAACCGGGAGGGGATTAGAATCTGCTTAGGGCTAGGATTTGCATGAACCGATGATAGTTGGAAACCGAGAACAGTAGGTTAATCGCTTTAG
Source organism: Sophora flavescens (assembly GCA_030762895.1). Classification (NCBI taxonomy): domain Eukaryota; kingdom Viridiplantae; phylum Streptophyta; class Magnoliopsida; order Fabales; family Fabaceae; genus Sophora; species Sophora flavescens. Next base: position 40,980 of record JAUPTC010000435.1, read on the forward strand.
TTTATTTGATAAGCTCTTAAACTGCCTTGTTTTTATTGCTCTATTTCTCTTTGTTTTATTAATTTAGTTCCAATCTTAAAACCCCCCATTTCTGACTTTTACTGACTTTTCTGTTAACAACAACACTCAAGAGTCCTTGTGAGACGACATCCGAGTTGTCGCTTCCTATACTATATTTTTATAAAACGCTCGTTCTTTTTGGCGCGTGTGCGACAGCGCGATCACTCACCACACCAACGAGTACCCCACGAAATTGATAAATATCGAAAGCCAACATTTTTAAAAACCAACAACATCACGAGGATCCTTTCCGATGCGCCTTCAGTCGATTTGGTGTTTGCCACCCCTTCCAAGGCCACTTCAGGACGATCTCCAGTCTCTTGTTGCTTCGGCTCCGCCCCGGAAGGAATTACCTAACACCACGTCCATCGATAGAGAAGGTCGAGGAGCCACGCACCCACAGCCTCCCCACACCAACGAGTACCCCACGAAATTGATAAATATCGAAAGCCAACATTTTTAAAAACCAACAACATCACGAGGATCCTTTCCGATGCGCCTTCAGTCGATTGGTGTTTGGTACAACTTCCAAGGCCACTTCAGTATGATCTCCCGTCTCTTGTTGCTTTGGCCCTGCCCCGGAAGGAATCACCTAACACCACGTCCATCCATAGAGAAGGTCGAGGAGCCGCGCACCCACAGCCTCACCACACCAACGAGTACCCCACGAAATTGTTAAATATCGAAAGCCAACATTTTTGAAAACCAACAACATCCCGAGGATCCTTTTCGATGCGCCTTCAGTCGATCTGGTGTTTGCCACCACTTTCAAGGAACTTCTGGACGATCTCCCGTCTCTTGTTGCTTCGGCTCCGCCCCGGAAGGAATCCCCTAACACCACGTCCATCCATAGAGAAGGTCGAGGAACCGCGCACCCACAGCCTCACCACACCATAGAGTACCCCACGAAATTGATAAATATCGAAAGCCAACATTTTTAAAAACCAACAACATCGGAAGGATCCTTTCCGATGCGCCTTCAGTCTATCCGGTGTTCGCCACCATTTCCTAAGCAACTTCAGGACGATCACCTGTCTCGTGGTGCTTCGGCTCCGCCCCGGAAGGCCTCACCTAACACAATATCCGTCCACAAAAAAGGTCAAGGAGCCGCACACCCACAGCCTCACCACACCATCGAGTGCCCCATGAAATTGATAAATATCGAAAGCCAACATTTTTAAAAACCAACAACATCACGAGGATCTTTTCCAATGCGCTTTCAGCCGATCTGGTATTTGCCACCCTTTCCAAGGCCACTTTAGGACGATCACTCGTCTCTTGGAGCTTCGTCTCCGCCCTAGAAGGCATTACCTAACACAACGTCCATCCACAGAAAAGGTCGAGGAGACGCACACCCACAGCCTCACCACACTATCGAGTACCGCACGAAATTGATAAATATCGAAAGCCAACATTTTTAAAAATCAACAACATCGCAAGGATCCTTTTTGATGCGCCTTCAGTCGATTAGGTGTTTGCCACCACTTCCAAGCCCACATCAGGACGGTCACCAGTTTCTTGGTGCTTCGGCTCCGCCCCGGAAGGCATCACCTAACACCACGTCCATCCCCCAGAAAAGGTCGAGGAGCCGCGGACCCACAGCCTCACCCCACCAATGAGTACCCCACGAAATTGATAAATATCGAAAGCCAACATTTTTAAAAGCAAACAACATCATGAGGATCCTTTCCGATGCGCCTTTAGCCGATTTGGTGTTTGCTACCCCTTCCAAGGCCACTTCAGGATGATCTCCCGTCTCTTGTTGCTTCGGCTCCGCCCCGGAAGGAATCACCTAACACCACATCCATCCATAGAGAAGGTCGAGGAGCCTTGCAGCCACAGACTCACCACACCAACGAGTACCCCACGAAATTGATAAATATCGAAAGCCAACATTTTTAAAAACCAACAACATCACGAGGATCCTTTTCGATGCGCCTTCAGTCGATCTGGTGTTTGCCACCCCTTCCAAGGCTACTTCAGGACGATCTCCCATCTCTTGTTGCTTCGGCTCCGCCCTGGAAGGAATCCCCTGACACCACGTCCATCCATAGAGAAGGTCGAGGAACCGTGTAACACCCCGATTTTCGCTGCTTCATAATATCGGTAATAAATATATAAATACATATTTTTATCCGACACTTAGAAAATGATTTTGGATAAACCAAGGTCATTTCCTTGTTATACTTCTTTTCATAAGGTTACGGGGAAATTTTTGGTTGAAAATTCAGACGGAAACCGGTCTTCTGTTTTCTGCATTTTCACTGACAGTAAAAGTTTACCGCTAAGAAAACCTAATTTTAATTCGTGAACGAGATGAAAAATGTTTTTATCGTAGTTGCTACGATACTGGAAGTTTTGAAAATTTTGGCAAAAAAAAAAAATTAAAGTATTATATTTGTTGCGGGCGTATACGTCGAGATTATCTCTAGGAAAAGCCTGCGCCAGATGAACCAAGGAGTCGACGACAGGGTTGAGGTGATGGATTTGACCGACTTGACGGGCATTTATGACGAGCATATCCGTGTCATAATGGCGCATTTATGACAGAGGAATCTTTTGCCTGGAAATGACAATTTTACCCTGGGCTCTTCATGAATATTTCAAGTCATGCCATTGAGAATTTGGACCGAATTAACCCCAATCCACACGGTTTCCTCCTCCATTCCAAGCATTTGGACACCACTTTTTCCAAGCCATAATTGAGCATTGATGTTAAGTGGATGAGTCATAGGCAAAGTCACATTCTCATCATTATCCCGAAACTGCCACGAAATTATGACTCTTATGTGTTCTGAATCTAGAACAACTTTATTCATGAAAGTTGTTCATCTTTCTCTCTTCTTTCCAACGACATAAAGATCATCAAAAAAGGACAAGTATAGTGAAAGATATGTCCAAATTACCGAAATTACTCTAAATTTTCATCATCTTTATCTTTCTCTCTAAACTTCTCAAGAATACTTAGAAAACCAAGGTTTATTAACCATGATTTGCAACCCAAAATATTTTCTCCCTAATATGTGGTGTAGGAGGCAGCCACATCTCTTCAAAATTTAGGACCACATATTTTATTAACCATGATTATACATAAACCCTAGTTAGGTTACTATTAACTATAGTTAAGTTATTATATTATTTTCTAACTTAACCTTGATCAAATAAGCTCATCCATGGTTCTTTTATCTCATCAAACCACACATTTTCTCCTCACACCCACCTCTAAACCGTGCCCATCATCCACACTTGGATCATTTTCACTCATTTTCCAACTTCATCATTTTGTCTCTCTCAAAACTTCATGTTCTTCATTTTCTCTCACAAGTTCTTCACTTGTGATTCATTTGTTCTTAACTTATTCATCATTTATCTCTAACTTAGAAACATAATCTCATGATTCTTCATTCATGAAACTTGTTCCTTAGATCAATAACCATCACTTGATCCATTTTGTTCCTGAATCCATGAACTTTCAAGTTCATCTTTTCTTTCCTTCAAATTCGGCCCATACCTATATTTAACCATCCAAACCTTGTTTTGATCTTCTAAGATCATATTCTCACTTTTATAGATGATCTAAACAATTTCTATTTCACATCTCAAGTTTTTCCCCACAAAACACAAAGAACTCCTTAGTGTTCTTGCTAAGATCATCTTTGTTCTTCAAGTTCTTGAATAAATCTTTTTATTCCAAGGTGAGGAATCTCTTTCTTAATCTTGATATTTTAAGCTTTTATATTCACAACTTTTATGGATTTATGCTTGTGTTCATCATGTTCTTCATATGAGTCAAAGTTCTTGAAGCTTTCTTCAAAAATTCATAACTAATTCTAGAAAAATCCTTTTGACGTGAAACCAATTTCTGTGACTAGATATAATCCCTACTTTATTTATCCAAGAGCTTGAATCCAACTAAATTTCCTAGCTTATTTTCCTAATATGGGCCGAAACCCTAACCTTAAAGGTTAGAGGATTTTGTTTCAAATTTTAGTCTTGTAATAAGTAATCTATGTTAGTTAAGACTCTAGTAACTAGGATCCAAAAGATGGCATTAAGAAGATAACCCTAAACCTATTTTCTAAGTCTTGGCCGAACCTAGCCCTAAAGTGTCATAGATGGTTGTTATTTGATTAATTATAGTTATGTTGTTTGGTTCAAGGTGAAACTATTAAGCTGTGGTGTGATAGCGTGGAACGTCGAGTTCGAGAGTTCGGTGCTAGCTCAGGTGGGGAAAAGAATCAACCTATCATCGGAATCGATAAGTAGTAGATTATATGATAATAGTGTAGGGCGACCTAAACCCTACTAGTAGTCGAGCAATCGACAAGACCAAAATCCCATTGGAAACCTTTTCTGTAAAACCAATGTGATTCGGGGATTGTAGGTTTATCGACATTAAGTTGATTTTAAGTATTTGAGGATGTTTGATTTTGCTATTGAATTTACTATGATACGCTGGTTGAGGTATTCCATCTGCATGTGACGTATTATTTCGGTGTTTGAATATTTATGATATTGAGGATGGTTGCTATCTGTCACGGCCGTGATGGTTGTCATGGCCAGGCCGTGACAGGTTCTATTTTGTAGAATTCTTCCCTTTGTTGTCTGTCATAGTCGTGATGGCTATCACGGCCAGGCCGTGACAGAGTCTGACTTTGTCATTTATTTGATTGGACTATTATGAGTTGGTTATGATAAATCGCCTTATATGATATTGAGATGTTTGAATATTCTGTTGATTAATGTGTTATGCATGATCTGCCTGGGTTTAATACTATGTTTAGATGATTTTAAGGAAAGATATATATTGGTCGGAGGTATTTTGTTTGGGTGAGAGTTTTGAATATGAATTAGAGGTGCCTCGCTATTATTGTATAGAAGTGATGTGATATAGAATGTAAGTGGAGGTTATGAGGAAAAGCTTCAGGTACTAGGTTGTTATTGATAAAAGTCAGTGAGAATCATATGTTGCATTGTTGTTCATAACCGTGTATTTGAGATACACGAGGTCCGAAGTTCTCGTGGACAATTCCAAATTTGAATTTAAGTTGTGCAACTATAGTGTCATTGCTATGCATGAGCACCCTTGATAGAGAGGAGAGAGAGAACCAGGGTGTGCACCGGCGGTACTGTGCAGCTATTGTGTCATTACTTTGCATGAGGATTCTCACCATGGATGAGAATGTGCACCGGCGTTGGGAACGTGTCAATTGGACGACTGACTGACATTCCTAACGAGGGATGTGTGACAGGATTAGCAGTGGCCACGCCAGCATAAAGGTTTAGTTGCATGAGTTCGAGGGTAGAGGATGATACTTTAGTTTGAGGATGTTTTGTTAGGTGTTGAATGATGTTATGTCTGTGACAATTATTGTATAATTTACTATTAATCTTTTCCGATTTTTGATGATAGAACTGTTTCTTATTCCCTATATCTTTCTGTGTGTTGTATTTTATTTTTGATGTGATCGTACGAGAAGACTCGATGGAGGAACCAATTGCTGAGGAGTTAGATGGAACTCCTTACGAACCAGATGCTGGAGGTCGAGCTGTGATTCATGGCGAATAGAATATAGGCATTATGGCCAGTGTGTCTAAGGAGTATTTATATTTCCGCTAAGTATGTTTGTAGTGAAGTTTATACCTGTGTGGGATCCTACTGAGAGGATACCCTAAACAGTGTTGTGCAAAATAAGGATACTTATGTGTGTATTTATGTAATATAATTTTGGTGTGTTTTATATTTGTAGAAGTTATTTGATTATTATTTAAGTTTTAATTTTTACGTATTTTCAACGATAAGCGCGCGATTAAGTCAATAAATATTAAGGTTTTAATTTAATAATACAATGGGGCACAACGGGGTGTCTCATTTGGTGGTATCAGAGCAGTTCGATTCTAATCAGACTGTGAGGTCTAGGATGTTGTTACTGGCCGTGTCTAGTTGAGTCCACATCAGATTTTAACTATGCTTTAGAAGTTGGGTAGTGTGTCCGAACCCGATGCGATAATTAGCATTAGTATGGCATATGGTATTTATATACCAGCCTATGTAGTTTTATATGTCATACTTATAAGAGATGATGATTTCTGTTACAGAATCATGGCTCATGAAAGAAGAAGTTCGATTATTAGTGGTGACGGATCTCCTGAGGGAACCATTGGAGCTGACAACGGTGAGGTTAATCCTACTGGAAATGGAGGAGAGTCATCTGTGACACCCAATATCATGGAAACGATAGCTGCTGCCTTGTTATTACAAACACAGCAGAATACGGAGATGCTACAAATAAACAAAGAGCAGCAGGAACTACAAAATCAAATAACAGCCATTGAAACTGAAGAGGCAGAATTGATTACTTTCCTAAAAGGGAAGCCACCACAGTTCCGAGGGGACTATGACCCAAAGAAGGCAGAATGGTGCGTACAAGAGATAGAGAAGATATTTGACACCATGCGCTGCATGGAGGAGAGGAAAGTGACTTATGCTGCATACATGTTAACTGGAGAAGCAGAGTCTTGGTGGAGATGTAAGATAAGAATACTGGAGTTAGAGGGTAGGATTATCTGCTGGCAGTTGTTTACTAAATGCTTCTTCGAGAAGTATTTTCCGAATGTAGTCCGACGTGCGAAGGAGAGGAAGTTTACTAGTCTCCGACAAGGAAACATGACTGTAGGTGATTATGTATCACGCTTTGAGGCTCTGATTAAGTTTTTAGAATTCTATCAGAGATTCCCAGATGAGGATTAGTGGTGTAGAAGGTTTGAAGAAGGATTGCGACATGAGCTGCGAAGAGCTGTAGTGTATTTCGATATTCAGTGTTTTCCGGAGTTGGCTAATAGTTGCAGTGATATAGAAAGCATAGACCAGAGGCAAGATGCTGAGCTGAAACAACCAAGAAGTGGAGGCCCTAATCGATCAGGTTCTCCAAGGAGGGTAGAGAGTGGTTCTCAAGGGAGATGGGGACCATATACTAAACCAGTGCAAACAGCTGCACCAACACTAGTGGTTAGATCGGATCAACAACAATAAGTCTATGCTTGCTTCGGATACGGAGGATCGCATCATTTTAGAGATTGTACGAAAAAACCTAGTTGTTTCCATTGTGGTAAACCAGGTCATTATGCTCGTAAGTGTAGACAGAAATAGGCAGCAGACTGTAGCTGCTGGTAAAGGAGCTGGAAGTTATGGAGGTGAAGCTAGGAGAAGAGATCCAGGAGCCGGCCAGCAGCCGCAGAAGAGCTTAGCTTGCTTTAGATGCGGAGGACCTCATCATGTTAGAAATTGCAAGGAGAACCCTAGTTGTTTCCACTGTGGAAAACCCGGTCATATAGATAGAGATTGGGGACAATGGGTCACTGGGAGAGTGTTTACAGTAAGGGGAGTTGAACCTTCTCACCCTGCAGATCTCATATAAGGTATGTGTTTGACATCAGTGTCATATAGTTGTTAAGAATATGACATTTATTGTAAACACTTGTCGATGATCTTATGGAAGTGGAAATCGTATTCTTGGTGGGAAAGTCTGAAGATGGCGACGGGAATCCGTAAGTTTTGTTAGTTAGTCGGTTGTGTTTTTCCTGCTAGCTTGTTTAAAATCAAGTATAGTGAAAGTATAGACTGTTGTGGGATAATTGGTATTAAGGGAACTTTATCTTAAGTGCTTGATATATTTGAATAGTATGGGTAGTCCTTGAAAATAATAAAGAGATAACAAATTAGTTTGGAGCTTATCTAGTATAGGATTCATTTGGTTGAAGCTTTGTAGCCTTTTATTTTTGAGATAATGGTTATAATGATATGTTGTTCTTGTTTAAATGGTGAGTTAGGATTTCACCTTAAGCTCTGATGGTTATGGATTGCAATAAAGACTCGATTGACCAACATATAATCTAGGTATAGTACCTAAGTATTGTTTCCCTATAGTAGGATAAATAGGAAGTGATGGGAGTTTTGAGATATAGATATGACTGGTAAGATTAAGATCAGTATCAGTGAGTAAGACAATTACTATAAATCAAATGTTGATCAAGACATAGTATCATTATGGAATCTAGGGCAATGATTAATGATCGTAGTTAAGATGGATTGTATGAGTTTGGGAAGAGTAAACGAAAGTGTATATAGTAATTTCACCTAAGTTGAATATGAGCTTTCACCTAAGTTGAATATGAGCAGAAAAGATGATTTTCGATGTAAATTGAGGTTACTAGAGAAATTCAAATTTGTTAAGTTAGATAATCCTAACAAGTGTTGTTCTTTTGATTTTATCTTACGGAATGTTGAGATGTTTATTTGGAGACTTGAAAGGCGTGATTTTGATATAATCTAGAATATTGAAATACATTCTAAGGAATTAAGACTGTGATTGGATACATGAAGTAGGAAGTTAGGGTAGTTTGATTGTGGTGTTAATTACGGCTGTTAGATGTTGAAATAAGGTTTCTGGTGGAACCATGTTGATAAGAGAAGTGATTAAGTTTTGATTTTGTTTTTCGAGTGTGATAGACTCTAATGAAATTTTGAGGATAGTACGGATATGTAGAAATGACATAAGAATGAATTGTGTTATGGAATATAGAATAAGAGGAAAGAAGTGAGGTGGAGGGCAATGCAAAATTTTAAGGTTAAGATGAGATTACAAAATTTTGTTTAGTTTCGAGTGACGAAATTTCGAGGACGAAATAATTTTTTAGTGAGGTAGTAATGTAACACCCCGATTTTCGCTGCTTTGTAATATCAGTAATAAATATATAAATATATATTTTTATCCGAGACTTAGAAAATGATTTTGGATAAACCAAGGTCATTTCCTTGTTATACTTATTTTCATAAGGTTACGGGGAAATTTTTGGTTGAAAATTCAGACGGAAGTCGGTCTGCCGTTTTCTGCATTTTCACTGACAGTAATAGTTTACTGCTTAGAAAACCTAATTTTAATTCGTGAACGAGATGAAAAA
>JAUPTC010000436.1:0-50000 GCA_030762895.1 Sophora flavescens
ACAACACAATTTTGACTTGGTTTTGTAACTTGTTAAGAATTCAACCAAATAGATCATTCCAAAGGCAACCTTCCATTTGGTTGTCATCAAGTGGTATCAAAAGCTTAGGCTTTGGTTGAATTTTTTGAGTTTTTGTTCTTCATCTTCTATCTTTCTTCTTTTCTTCTTTTGAACCCAAAACACCAAAAAAAAAAACATTACACTTTGATTCTATTTGTGAAGGGAAAATTCCATGGTTGTTGTTCTTGCTAAAAAAAAACAAGTTTACAAGTGTGATTCTCTTCTTCAAAGTTTGAAAAAAAAATTGTGCATAAATTATAAGAAAAAAATATTGTGCATGAAATCTTGAAAAAAAAAAGGAAGTGAAAAGTCTATTTGAGCAAGTTGTGCTCTTGAAAAAAAAAATTCCCTTCTTCCTTTGTTCTTATTTCCCATAGCTTTGCTTTTCTAGCCAAAATTTTATTCCCTTATTTTTTGATAAGTTTTGTGATTTTTGTTACTTGATTTTTGGATTTTTGTGTGGATTGTGTTTGACTCCTCTAAGGCCTAAAAGAGAACAATTGAGAGGAAAAAGGCAAGAGTTAAAATTACATCTTGTGTGTGGAAAAAGCCAATTGAGTGAAATACATTTGTGTGCACAAGTGAGGGAGTGTAGTGAGGAATTTTATAATTTCTTGTTATCTTTTGATATTGTGTGTCCAAATGTTGGCAGCCCATGAAGATAGTCCATGGCATTTTCTCCAAGGTCTTCAACTCTTCATGCTAGAATGGCTACTCAAATACAAAACCTTCAAAGGCAAATGAGTGCAAATTATGATAGACAACTTGCCATCCTTCAAAACCGAGAAGATAGAATTGAAAGGGTCAACATCAAAGTTCCTACCTTTCATGGGAGGAATGATCCCGAAGTCTATTTGAAATGGGAGATGAAGATAGAGCAAGTGTTCAATTGCAATAATTATAATGAGAAAAAGAAAATGAAGATAGCATCTCTTCAATTTAAGGACTATGCACTTGTTTGGTGGGATCAATTGCAAAAAGAGAGAAGAAGATATGGGGCAGAGCCTATTGAGACATGGGTTGAGATGAGAAAAATAATGAGGAGAAGATATGCTCCATACCAATACCAAAGAGTTCTTCATAACAAATCAAAGAAGGAGGGCAACACTTCAACTTCTAAGGAGGCCATGGCTAGTGCTCATGGAAAGAAACCTATGGAAGTATCTCCTAATTTGAGAGAAAATGAAAAAAAGAGTGAAAAAAGTGAAAATAAGAGTGATGAAAATGTGACAAAGAATCAAGAGAAAAAATGTGAAAAATATGAGAGTATGGAAAAGAGTGAGAGACAATAAAAAGATGAGAACAAAACAAAAAGTGAGGTGGAAAAAGTAAATGCTTGTTTTGATGTTTTTCCTAACTCTTTGCCTACTTGTGTTGATTCTCTTTTGAAGGAAATCGAAGATGTTCCTCCAATGGAAGCTTGCAAGACAACCGATGTAATTGAAGAGCTAATCCCAAGGGAAGTACCCCATGGTTTGGGAACTTGCATGGTTTCCCAAAAGCATGGATATCTTAAGACAAAATTTGGTAATATGCTTGGTAAATTGCATGGGTCTTGTTATTCTTCTACATTTGATAGGAATGAAAACCTTCTTGATGAATTGCATGACTCTTATAATCTTCCTAAGATTGATTTGAGAATTATGAACCAAGACTTGAATGAATTCCTTGATAAATGTGTTGTGCTTTCTAATGTTCGTTTGATTTATCACAACAATTTTGAGGAATGTGTTGGATTACTTAGAGAAAGTTTGTTTGCCAACTTGCTCACATACTCTTTTGATCAAAATAAAGTTAGCATTTTGAGGTTTATTATGAGCTCTAAAGGTTTGCATGTGACAATAATTGACGGGTTAACTACTATTCCCCTTCTTACTCTACCCACTCTTGCAAATTCTTTTAAGCTTTCATATGATGATCCTAATGTGTTTGAGAGGATTGTCTTGTTTGAAAAAGAACCATCTCATGTTTGTAATAAGGAGAATGTCCATGAGGCTCAACTTTCTTGGGAGCCTTTAAAAAGAGAAAGTACATTTTCGTTTATGACTATGTTCAAGCCAATAAAGGTAAACTTGAAAGTAGATTTTCACAAGAGGTATAATTTTCTGCTTGATCTTATAATTCATTACCTTTGCTATGAATGTGTTAGGATTGTACAAGATAGGAATATGTTACACCTACTTGCTACATTTGATGGTTTCTATCAATTTCCATTTGATCCCGGAGGATGGGTGTGTGTACATAAAAAGAATAAAAGGTTTCCCAATAAAAGGAAATCAAAGGTCCACCCTTGAAGAGATGGGCTATTGCAAGTTGTAGGGAAAATAAATAAAAATGCCTTTGATATTGACTTATCTTCCTGGCATCTATGCCTTTCATTTGATGTAGGGATTGAAGTAATAAATTCGAGGACGAATTCTCTTAAAGAAGGAGGGTATGATAGAGGCCAAGGGGGGGCAAGTCAACTTTGCAACAAGAATGATATAGCTCAATAACGATCATGGATCAAGATGCCATTCAAGGACTTGGTGGGCTCATGACAAGAGCTAGGACCAAAAAGGCCCAAGAAGCTCTAAATCAAATGGTGGCTCTTTTAATGGACACAAGCCCAAGTACAAGTGCAAGTAATGAGGACAATGAGCCCAAGTTAATTACTTTGCTCATCCAAGCCCAAGAAGCATGAAGAGGGCGTGCAAGTCCATTTTTCTTTTATTTTCAATAAGTGTGTGTTTAGGCCCAATTCATCAGTGATATTTTTGGGTCAAGTCCACTACTTACCATGATGTACACAAGTCTATTAGAGAGTCTTAGGGAGGGAATCTCTGGCTTACATGCCAAAAGAAACTCCTCATTAGTGTGCATAAAATTGTATTGATTATGGGGTGTTGCACTTTTAATGTGAGAAACAAGTGTAACCACCACATAATTAGGGGGATAAAGAGTCAAGATGAGGGATTTTAGGCCAATTAACGCATGATTATGGTGGCTGAGTCAAGTGGGATTTATTGGGTGTTTTAATGACATGATTAGGTGAGTTACACACTTCTATATGTATGAGGCCTAAAACACATGAAATGATAACTTGGATGTTGAATTTGCATTGAAATCCATTTGTGAGACTTTGTTCTCTTTGGTTCTTGGTTGGGCCAACTATTGTTCTTATCAAGAATCCAAGATTCTTGTGGCGAACTTCCTTGGCTTATCAAACTCTTTGTTTGTGGCGCCATACCATCTCTAATCCTCACCCATTTTCATATTTTCTTCCTTTTATGTTACAACACAATTTTGACTTGGTTTTGTAACTTGTTAAGAATTCAACCAAATAGATCATTCCAAAGGCAACCTTCCATTTGGTTGTCATCAAGTGGTATCAAAGCTTAGGCTTTGGTTGAATTTTTTGAGTTTTTGTTCTTCATCTTCTATCTTTCTTCTTTTCTTCTTTTGAACCCAAAACACCAAAAAAAAACATTACACTTTGATTCTATTTGTGAAGGGAAAATTCCGTGGTTGTTGTTCTTGCTAAAAAAAAACAAGTTTACAAGTGTGATTCTCTTCTTCAAAGTTTGAAAAAAAAATTGTGCATAAATTATAAGAAAAAAATATTGTGCATGAAATCTTGAAAAAAAAAAAAGGTAGTGAAAAGTCTATTTGAGCAAGTTGTGCTCTTGAAAAAAAAAATTCCCTTCTTCCTTTGTTCTTATTTCCCATAGCTTTGCTTTTCTAGCCAAAATTTTATTCCCTTATTTTTTGATAAGTTTTGTGATTTTTGTTACTTGATTTTTGGATTTTTGTGTGGATTGTGTTTGACTCCTCTAAGGCCTAAAAGAGAACAATTGAGAGGAAAAAGGCAAGAGTTAAAATTACATCTTGTGTGTGGAAAAAGCCAATTGAGTGAAATACATTTGTGTGCACAAGTGAGGGAGTGTAGTGAGGAATTTTATAATTTCTTGTTATCTTTTGATATTGTGTGTCCAAGTGTTGGCAGCCCATGAAGATAGTCCATGGCATTTTCTCCAAGGTCTTCAACTCTTCATGCTAGAATGGCTACTCAAATACAAAACCTTCAAAGGCAAATGAGTGAAAATTATGATAGACAACTTGCCATCCTTCAAAACCGAGAAGATAGAATTGAAAGGGTCAACATCAAAGTTCCTACCTTTCATGGGAGGAATGATCCCGAAGTCTATTTGAAATGGGAGATGAAGATAGAGCAAGTGTTCAATTGCAATAATTATAATGAGAAAAAGAAAATGAAGATAGCATCTCTTCAATTTAAGGACTATGCACTTGTTTGGTGGGATCAATTGCAAAAAGAGAGAAGAAGATATGGGGCAGAGCCTATTGAGACATGGGTTGAGATGAGAAAAATAATGAGGAGAAGATATGCTCCATACCAATACCAAAGAGTTCTTCATAACAAATCAAAGAAGGAGGGCAACACTTCAACTTCTAAGGAGGCCATGGCTAGTGCTCATGGAAAGAAACCTATGGAAGTATCTCCTAATTTGAGAGAAAATGAAAAAATGAGTGAAAAAAGTGAAAATAAGAGTGATGAAAATGTGACAAAGAATCAAGAGAAAAAATGTGAAAAATATGAGAGTATGGAAAAGAGTGAGAGACAATAAAAAGATGAGAACAAAACAAAAAGTGAGGTGGAAAAAGTAAATGCTTGTTTTGATGTTTTTCCTAACTCTTTGCCTACTTGTGTTGATTCTCTTTTGAAGGAAATCGAAGATGTTCCTCCAATGGAAGCTTGCAAGACAACCGATGTAATTGAAGAGCTAATCCCAAGGGAAGTACCCCATGGTTTGGGAACTTGCATGGTTTCCCAAAAGCATGGATATCTTAAGACAAAATTTGGTAATATGCTTGGTAAATTGCATGGGTCTTGTTATTCTTCTACATTTGATAGGAATGAAAACCTTCTTGATGAATTGCATGACTCTTATAATCTTCCTAAGATTGATTTGAGAATTATGAACCAAGACTTGAATGAATTCCTTGATAAATGTGTTGTGCTTTCTAATGTTCGTTTGATTTATCACAACAATTTTGAGGAATGTGTTGGATTACTTAGAGAAAGTTTGTTTGCCAACTTGCTCACATACTCTTTTGATCAAAATAAAGTTAGCATTTTGAGGTTTATTATGAGCTCTAAAGGTTTGCATGTGACAATAATTGACGGATTAACTACTATTCCCCTTCTTACTCTACCCACTCTTGCAAATTCTTTTAAGCTTTCATATGATGATCCTAATGTGTTTGAGAGGATTGTCTTGTTTGAAAAAGAACCATCTCATGTTTGTAATAAGGAGAATGTCCATGAGGCTCAACTTTCTTGGGAGCCTTTAAAAAGAGAAAGTACATTTTCGTTTATGACTATGTTCAAGCCAATAAAGGTAAACTTGAAAGTAGATTTTCACAAGAGGTATAATTTTCTGCTTGATCTTATAATTCATTACCTTTGCTATGAATGTGTTAGGATTGTACAAGATAGGAATATGTTACACCTACTTGCTACATTTGATGGTTTCTATCAATTTCCATTTGATCCCGGAGGATGGGTGTGTGTACATAAAAAGAATAAAAGGTTTCCCAATAAAAGGAAATCAAAGGTCCACCCTTGAAGAGATGGGCTATTGCAAGTTGTAGGGAAAATAAATAAAAATGCCTTTGATATTGACTTATCTTCCTGGCATCTATGCCTTTCATTTGATGTAGGGATTGATGTAATAAATTCGAGGACGAATTCTCTTAAAGAAGGAGGGTATGATAGAGGCCAAGGGGGGGGCAAGTCAACTTTGCAACAAGAATGATATAGCTCAATAACGATCATGGATCAAGATGCCATTCAAGGACTTGGTGGGCTCATGACAAGAGCTAGGACCAAAAAGGCCCAAGAAGCTCTAAATCAAATGGTGGCTCTTTTAATGGACACAAGCCCAAGTACAAGTGCAAGTAATGAAGACAATGAGCCCAAGTTAATTACTTTGCTCATCCAAGCCCAAGAAGCATGAAGAGGGCGTGCAAGTCCATTTTTCTTTTATTTTCAATAAGTGTAATGGTCGGTGTGTTTAGGCCCAATTCATCAGTGATATTTTTGGGTCAAGTCCACTACTTACCATGATGTACACAAGTCTATTAGAGAGTCTTAGGGAGGGAATCTCTGGCTTACATGCCAAAAGAAACTCCTCATTAGTGTGCATAAAATTGTATTGATTATGGGGGGTTGCACTTTTAATGTGAGAAACAAGTGTAACCACCACATAATTAGGGGGATAAAGAGTCAAGATGAGGGATTTTAGGCCAATTAACGCATGATTATGGTGGCTGAGTCAAGTGGGATTTATTGGGTGTTTTAATGACATGATTAGGTGAGTTACACACTTCTATATGTATGAGGCCTAAAACACATGAAATGATAACTTGGATGTTGAATTTGCATTGAAATCCATTTGTGAGACTTTGTTCTCTTTGGTTCTTGGTTGGGCCAACTATTGTTCTTATCAAGAATCCAAGATTCTTGTGGCGAACTTCCTTGGCTTATCAAACTCTTTGTTTGTGGCGCCATACCATCTCTAATCCTCACCCATTTTCATATTTTCTTCCTTTTATGTTACAACACAATTTTGACTTGGTTTTGTAACTTGTTAAGAATTCAACCAAATAGATCATTCCAAAGGCAACCTTCCATTTGGTTGTCATCAAGTGGTATCAAAGCTTAGGCTTTGGTTGAATTTTTTGAGTTTTTGTTCTTCATCTTCTATCTTTCTTCTTTTCTTCTTTTGAACCCAAAACACCAAAAAAAAAACATTACACTTTGATTCTATTTGTGAAGGGAAAATTCCGTGGTTGTTGTTCTTGCTAAAAAAAAACAAGTTTACAAGTGTGATTCTCTTCTTCAAAGTTTGAAAAAAAAATTGTGCATAAATTATAAGAAAAAAATATTGTGCATGAAATCTTGAAAAAAAAAAAAAGGTAGTGAAAAGTCTATTTGAGCAAGTTGTGCTCTTGAAAAAAAAAATTCCCTTCTTCCTTTGTTCTTATTTCCCATAGCTTTGCTTTTCTAGCCAAAATTTTATTCCCTTATTTTTTGATAAGTTTTGTGATTTTTGTTACTTGATTTTTGGATTTTTGTGTGGATTGTGTTTGACTCCTCTAAGGCCTAAAAGAGAACAATTGAGAGGAAAAAGGCAAGAGTTAAAATTACATCTTGTGTGTGGAAAAAGCCAATTGAGTGAAATACATTTGTGTGCACAAGTGAGGGAGTGTAGTGAGGAATTTTATAATTTCTTGTTATCTTTTGATATTGTGTGTCCAAGTGTTGGCAGCCCATGAAGATAGTCCATGGCATTTTCTCCAAGGTCTTCAACTCTTCATGCTAGAATGGCTACTCAAATACAAAACCTTCAAAGGCAAATGAGTGAAAATTATGATAGACAACTTGCCATCCTTCAAAACCGAGAAGATAGAATTGAAAGGGTCAACATCAAAGTTCCTACCTTTCATGGGAGGAATGATCCCGAAGTCTATTTGAAATGGGAGATGAAGATAGAGCAAGTGTTCAATTGCAATAATTATAATGAGAAAAAGAAAATGAAGATAGCATCTCTTCAATTTAAGGACTATGCACTTGTTTGGTGGGATCAATTGCAAAAAGAGAGAAGAAGATATGGGGCAGAGCCTATTGAGACATGGGTTGAGATGAGAAAAATAATGAGGAGAAGATATGCTCCATACCAATACCAAAGAGTTCTTCATAACAAATCAAAGAAGGAGGGCAACACTTCAACTTCTAAGGAGGCCATGGCTAGTGCTCATGGAAAGAAACCTATGGAAGTATCTCCTAATTTGAGAGAAAATGAAAAAAAGAGTGAAAAAAGTGAAAATAAGAGTGATGAAAATGTGACAAAGAATCAAGAGAAAAAATGTGAAAAATATGAGAGTATGGAAAAGAGTGAGAGACAATAAAAAGATGAGAACAAAACAAAAAGTGAGGTGGAAAAAGTAAATGCTTGTTTTGATGTTTTTCCTAACTCTTTGCCTACTTGTGTTGATTCTCTTTTGAAGGAAATCGAAGATGTTCCTCCAATGGAAGCTTGCAAGACAACCGATGTAATTGAAGAGCTAATCCCAAGGGAAGTACCCCATGGTTTGGGAACTTGCATGGTTTCCCAAAAGCATGGATATCTTAAGACAAAATTTGGTAATATGCTTGGTAAATTGCATGGGTCTTGTTATTCTTCTACATTTGATAGGAATGAAAACCTTCTTGATGAATTGCATGACTCTTATAATCTTCCTAAGATTGATTTGAGAATTATGAACCAAGACTTGAATGAATTCCTTGATAAATGTGTTGTGCTTTCTAATGTTCGTTTGATTTATCACAACAATTTTGAGGAATGTGTTGGATTACTTAGAGAAAGTTTGTTTGCCAACTTGCTCACATACTCTTTTGATCAAAATAAAGTTAGCATTTTGAGGTTTATTATGAGCTCTAAAGGTTTGCATGTGACAATAATTGACGGATTAACTACTATTCCCCTTCTTACTCTACCCACTCTTGCAAATTCTTTTAAGCTTTCATATGATGATCCTAATGTGTTTGAGAGGATTGTCTTGTTTGAAAAAGAACCATCTCATGTTTGTAATAAGGAGAATGTCCATGAGGCTCAACTTTTTGGGAGCCTTTAAAAGAGAAAGTACATTTTCGTTTATGACTATGTTCAAGCCAATAAAGGTAAACTTGAAAGTAGATTTTCACA
This sequence comes from Sophora flavescens, assembly GCA_030762895.1. Taxonomy (NCBI): domain Eukaryota; kingdom Viridiplantae; phylum Streptophyta; class Magnoliopsida; order Fabales; family Fabaceae; genus Sophora; species Sophora flavescens. The sequence goes on from JAUPTC010000436.1 coordinate 8,829, forward strand.
AGAGGTATAATTTTCTGCTTGATCTTATAATTCATTACCTTTGCTATGAATGTGTTAGGATTGTACAAGATAGGAATATGTTACACCTACTTGCTACATTTGATGGTTTCTATCAATTTCCATTTGATCCCGGAGGATGGGTGTGTGTACATAAAAAGAATAAAAGGTTTCCCAATAAAAGGAAATCAAAGGTCCACCCTTGAAGAGATGGGCTATTGCAAGTTGTAGGGAAAATAAATAAAAATGCCTTTGATATTGACTTATCTTCCTGGCATCTATGCCTTTCATTTGATGTAGGGATTGATGTAATAAATTCGAGGACGAATTCTCTTAAAGAAGGAGGGTATGATAGAGGCCAAGGGGGGGGCAAGTCAACTTTGCAACAAGAATGATATAGCTCAATAACGATCATGGATCAAGATGCCATTCAAGGACTTGGTGGGCTCATGACAAGAGCTAGGACCAAAAAGGCCCAAGAAGCTCTAAATCAAATGGTGGCTCTTTTAATGGACACAAGCCCAAGTACAAGTGCAAGTAATGAGGACAATGAGCCCAAGTTAATTACTTTGCTCATCCAAGCCCAAGAAGCATGAAGAGGGCGTGCAAGTCCATTTTTCTTTTATTTTCAATAAGTGTAATGGTCGGTGTGTTTAGGCCCAATTCATCAGTGATATTTTTGGGTCAAGTCCACTACTTACCATGATGTACACAAGTCTATTAGAGAGTCTTAGGGAGGGAATCTCTGGCTTACATGCCAAAAGAAACTCCTCATTAGTGTGCATAAAATTGTATTGATTATGGGGGTTGCACTTTTAATGTGAGAAACAAGTGTAACCACCACATAATTAGGGGATAAAGAGTCAAGATGAGGGATTTTAGGCCAATTAACGCATGATTATGGTGGCTGAGTCAAGTGGGATTTATTGGGTGTTTTAATGACATGATTAGGTGAGTTACACACTTCTATATGTATGAGGCCTAAAACACATGAAATGATAACTTGGATGTTGAATTTGCATTGAAATCCATTTGTGAGACTTTGTTCTCTTTGGTTCTTGGTTGGGCCAACTATTGTTCTTATCAAGAATCCAAGATTCTTGTGGCGAACTTCCTTGGCTTATCAAACTCTTTGTTTGTGGCGCCATACCATCTCTAATCCTCACCCATTTTCATATTTTCTTCCTTTTATGTTACAACACAATTTTGACTTGGTTTTGTAACTTGTTAAGAATTCAACCAAATAGATCATTCCAAAGGCAACCTTCCATTTGGTTGTCATCAAGTGGTATCAAAGCTTAGGCTTTGGTTGAATTTTTTTGAGTTTTTGTTCTTCATCTTCTATCTTTCTTCTTTTCTTCTTTTGAACCCAAAACACATAATAAAAAAAACATTACACTTTGATTCTATTTGTGAAGGGAAAATTCCGTGGTTGTTGTTCTTGCTAAAAAAAAACAAGTTTACAAGTGTGATTCTCTTCTTCAAAGTTTGAAAAAAATTGTGCATAAATTATAAGAAAAAAATATTGTGCATGAAATCTTGAAAAAAAAAAAAAGGTAGTGAAAAGTCTATTTGAGCAAGTTGTGCTCTTGAAAAAAAAAATTCCCTTCTTCCTTTGTTCTTATTTCCCATAGCTTTGCTTTTCTAGCCAAAATTTTATTCCCTTATTTTTTGATAAGTTTTGTGATTTTTGTTACTTGATTTTTGGATTTTTGTGTGGATTGTGTTTGACTCCTCTAAGGCCTAAAAGAGAACAATTGAGAGGAAAAAGGCAAGAGTTAAAATTACATCTTGTGTGTGGAAAAAGCCAATTGAGTGAAATACATTTGTGTGCACAAGTGAGGGAGTGTAGTGAGGAATTTTATAATTTCTTGTTATCTTTTGATATTGTGTGTCCAAGTGTTGGCAGCCCATGAAGATAGTCCATGGCATTTTCTCCAAGGTCTTCAACTCTTCATGCTAGAATGGCTACTCAAATACAAAACCTTCAAAGGCAAATGAGTGAAAATTATGATAGACAACTTGCCATCCTTCAAAACCGAGAAGATAGAATTGAAAGGGTCAACATCAAAGTTCCTACCTTTCATGGGAGGAATGATCCCGAAGTCTATTTGAAATGGGAGATGAAGATAGAGCAAGTGTTCAATTGCAATAATTATAATGAGAAAAAGAAAATGAAGATAGCATCTCTTCAATTTAAGGACTATGCACTTGTTTGGTGGGATCAATTGCAAAAAGAGAGAAGAAGATATGGGGCAGAGCCTATTGAGACATGGGTTGAGATGAGAAAAATAATGAGGAGAAGATATGCTCCATACCAATACCAAAGAGTTCTTCATAACAAATCAAAGAAGGAGGGCAACACTTCAACTTCTAAGGAGGCCATGGCTAGTGCTCATGGAAAGAAACCTATGGAAGTATCTCCTAATTTGAGAGAAAATGAAAAAAAGAGTGAAAAAAAGTGAAAATAAGAGTGATGAAAATGTGACAAAGAATCAAGAGAAAAAATGTGAAAAATATGAGAGTATGGAAAAGAGTGAGAGACAATAAAAAGATGAGAACAAAACAAAAAGTGAGGTGGAAAAAGTAAATGCTTGTTTTGATGTTTTTCCTAACTCTTTGCCTACTTGTGTTGATTCTCTTTTGAAGGAAATCGAAGATGTTCCTCCAATGGAAGCTTGCAAGACAACCGATGTAATTGAAGAGCTAATCCCAAGGGAAGTACCCCATGGTTTGGGAACTTGCATGGTTTCCCAAAAGCATGGATATCTTAAGACAAAATTTGGTAATATGCTTGGTAAATTGCATGGGTCTTGTTATTCTTCTACATTTGATAGGAATGAAAACCTTCTTGATGAATTGCATGACTCTTATAATCTTCCTAAGATTGATTTGAGAATTATGAACCAAGACTTGAATGAATTCCTTGATAAATGTGTTGTGCTTTCTAATGTTCGTTTGATTTATCACAACAATTTTGAGGAATGTGTTGGATTACTTAGAGAAAGTTTGTTTGCCAACTTGCTCACATACTCTTTTGATCAAAATAAAGTTAGCATTTTGAGGTTTATTATGAGCTCTAAAGGTTTGCATGTGACAATAATTGACGGATTAACTACTATTCCCCTTCTTACTCTACCCACTCTTGCAAATTCTTTTAAGCTTTCATATGATGATCCTAATGTGTTTGAGAGGATTGTCTTGTTTGAAAAAGAACCATCTCATGTTTGTAATAAGGAGAATGTCCATGAGGCTCAACTTTCTTGGGAGCCTTTAAAAAGAGAAAGTACATTTTCGTTTATGACTATGTTCAAGCCAATAAAGGTAAACTTGAAAGTAGATTTTCACAAGAGGTATAATTTTCTGCTTGATCTTATAATTCATTACCTTTGCTATGAATGTGTTAGGATTGTACAAGATAGGAATATGTTACACCTACTTGCTACATTTGATGGTTTCTATCAATTTCCATTTGATCCCGGAGGATGGGTGTGTGTACATAAAAAGAATAAAAGGTTTCCCAATAAAAGGAAATCAAAGGTCCACCCTTGAAGAGATGGGCTATTGCAAGTTGTAGGGAAAATAAATAAAAATGCCTTTGATATTGACTTATCTTCCTGGCATCTATGCCTTTCATTTGATGTAGGGATTGAAGTAATAAATTCGAGGACGAATTCTCTTAAAGAAGGAGGGTATGATAGAGGCCAAGGGGGGGGCAAGTCAACTTTGCAACAAGAATGATATAGCTCAATAACGATCATGGATCAAGATGCCATTCAAGGACTTGGTGGGCTCATGACAAGAGCTAGGACCAAAAAGGCCCAAGAAGCTCTAAATCAAATGGTGGCTCTTTTAATGGACACAAGCCCAAGTACAAGTGCAAGTAATGAGGACAATGAGCCCAAGTTAATTACTTTGCTCATCCAAGCCCAAGAAGCATGAAGAGGGCGTGCAAGTCCATTTTTCTTTTATTTTCAATAAGTGTAATGGTCGGTGTGTTTAGGCCCAATTCATCAGTGATATTTTTGGGTCAAGTCCACTACTTACCATGATGTACACAAGTCTATTAGAGAGTCTTAGGGAGGGAATCTCTGGCTTACATGCCAAAAGAAACTCCTCATTAGTGTGCATAAAATTGTATTGATTGCACTTTTAATGTGAGAAACAAGTGTAACCACCACATAATTAGGGGGATAAAGAGTCAAGATGAGGGATTTTAGGCCAATTAACGCATGATTATGGTGGCTGAGTCAAGTGGGATTTATTGGGTGTTTTAATGACATGATTAGGTGAGTTACACACTTCTATATGTATGAGGCCTAAAACACATGAAATGATAACTTGGATGTTGAATTTGCATTGAAATCCATTTGTGAGACTTTGTTCTCTTTGGTTCTTGGTTGGGCCAACTATTGTTCTTATCAAGAATCCAAGATTCTTGTGGCGAACTTCCTTGGCTTATCAAACTCTTTGTTTGTGGCGCCATACCATCTCTAATCCTCACCCATTTTCATATTTTCTTCCTTTTATGTTACAACACAATTTTGACTTGGTTTTGTAACTTGTTAAGAATTCAACCAAATAGATCATTCCAAAGGCAACCTTCCATTTGGTTGTCATCAAGTGGTATCAAAGCTTAGGCTTTGGTTGAATTTTTTGAGTTTTTGTTCTTCATCTTCTATCTTTCTTCTTTTCTTCTTTTGAACCCAAAACACCAAAAAAAAACATTACACTTTGATTCTATTTGTGAAGGGAAAATTCCGTGGTTGTTGTTCTTGCTAAAAAAAAACAAGTTTACAAGTGTGATTCTCTTCTTCAAAGTTTGAAAAAAAAATTGTGCATAAATTATAAGAAAAAAATATTGTGCATGAAATCTTGAAAAAAAAAAAAAAGGTAGTGAAAAGTCTATTTGAGCAAGTTGTGCTCTTGAAAAAAAAAATTCCCTTCTTCCTTTGTTCTTATTTCCCATAGCTTTGCTTTTCTAGCCAAAATTTTATTCCCTTATTTTTTGATAAGTTTTGTGATTTTTGTTACTTGATTTTTGGATTTTTGTGTGGATTGTGTTTGACTCCTCTAAGGCCTAAAAGAGAACAATTGAGAGGAAAAAGGCAAGAGTTAAAATTACATCTTGTGTGTGGAAAAAGCCAATTGAGTGAAATACATTTGTGTGCACAAGTGAGGGAGTGTAGTGAGGAATTTTATAATTTCTTGTTATCTTTTGATATTGTGTGTCCAAGTGTTGGCAGCCCATGAAGATAGTCCATGGCATTTTCTCCAAGGTCTTCAACTCTTCATGCTAGAATGGCTACTCAAATACAAAACCTTCAAAGGCAAATGAGTGAAAATTATGATAGACAACTTGCCATCCTTCAAAACCGAGAAGATAGAATTGAAAGGGTCAACATCAAAGTTCCTACCTTTCATGGGAGGAATGATCCCGAAGTCTATTTGAAATGGGAGATGAAGATAGAGCAAGTGTTCAATTGCAATAATTATAATGAGAAAAAGAAAATGAAGATAGCATCTCTTCAATTTAAGGACTATGCACTTGTTTGGTGGGATCAATTGCAAAAAGAGAGAAGAAGATATGGGGCAGAGCCTATTGAGACATGGGTTGAGATGAGAAAAATAATGAGGAGAAGATATGCTCCATACCAATACCAAAGAGTTCTTCATAACAAATCAAAGAAGGAGGGCAACACTTCAACTTCTAAGGAGGCCATGGCTAGTGCTCATGGAAAGAAACCTATGGAAGTATCTCCTAATTTGAGAGAAAATGAAAAAAAGAGTGAAAAAAGTGAAAATAAGAGTGATGAAAATGTGACAAAGAATCAAGAGAAAAAATGTGAAAAATATGAGAGTATGGAAAAGAGTGAGAGACAATAAAAAGATGAGAACAAAACAAAAAGTGAGGTGGAAAAAGTAAATGCTTGTTTTGATGTTTTTCCTAACTCTTTGCCTACTTGTGTTGATTCTCTTTTGAAGGAAATCGAAGATGTTCCTCCAATGGAAGCTTGCAAGACAACCGATGTAATTGAAGAGCTAATCCCAAGGGAAGTACCCCATGGTTTGGGAACTTGCATGGTTTCCCAAAAGCATGGATATCTTAAGACAAAATTTGGTAATATGCTTGGTAAATTGCATGGGTCTTGTTATTCTTCTACATTTGATAGGAATGAAAACCTTCTTGATGAATTGCATGACTCTTATAATCTTCCTAAGATTGATTTGAGAATTATGAACCAAGACTTGAATGAATTCCTTGATAAATGTGTTGTGCTTTCTAATGTTCGTTTGATTTATCACAACAATTTTGAGGAATGTGTTGGATTACTTAGAGAAAGTTTGTTTGCCAACTTGCTCACATACTCTTTTGATCAAAATAAAGTTAGCATTTTGAGGTTTATTATGAGCTCTAAAGGTTTGCATGTGACAATAATTGACGGATTAACTACTATTCCCCTTCTTACTCTACCCACTCTTGCAAATTCTTTTAAGCTTTCATATGATGATCCTAATGTGTTTGAGAGGATTGTCTTGTTTGAAAAAGAACCATCTCATGTTTGTAATAAGGAGAATGTCCATGAGGCTCAACTTTCTTGGGAGCCTTTAAAAGAGAAAGTACATTTTCGTTTATGACTATGTTCAAGCCAATAAAGGTAAACTTGAAAGTAGATTTTCACAAGAGGTATAATTTTCTGCTTGATCTTATAATTCATTACCTTTGCTATGAATGTGTTAGGATTGTACAAGATAGGAATATGTTACACCTACTTGCTACATTTGATGGTTTCTATCAATTTCCATTTGATCCCGGAGGATGGGTGTGTGTACATAAAAAGAATAAAAGGTTTCCCAATAAAAGGAAATCAAAGGTCCACCCTTGAAGAGATGGGCTATTGCAAGTTGTAGGGAAAATAAATAAAAATGCCTTTGATATTGACTTATCTTCCTGGCATCTATGCCTTTCATTTGATGTAGGGATTGATGTAATAAATTCGAGGACGAATTCTCTTAAAGAAGGAGGGTATGATAGAGGCCAAGGGGGGGGCAAGTCAACTTTGCAACAAGAATGATATAGCTCAATAACGATCATGGATCAAGATGCCATTCAAGGACTTGGTGGGCTCATGACAAGAGCTAGGACCAAAAAGGCCCAAGAAGCTCTAAATCAAATGGTGGCTCTTTTAATGGACACAAGCCCAAGTACAAGTGCAAGTAATGAGGACAATGAGCCCAAGTTAATTACTTTGCTCATCCAAGCCCAAGAAGCATGAAGAGGGCGTGCAAGTCCATTTTTCTTTTATTTTCAATAAGTGTAATGGTCGGTGTGTTTAGGCCCAATTCATCAGTGATATTTTTGGGTCAAGTCCACTACTTACCATGATGTACACAAGTCTATTAGAGAGTCTTAGGGAGGGAATCTCTGGCTTACATGCCAAAAGAAACTCCTCATTAGTGTGCATAAAATTGTATTGATTATGGGGGGTTGCACTTTTAATGTGAGAAACAAGTGTAACCACCACATAATTAGGGGGATAAAGAGTCAAGATGAGGGATTTTAGGCCAATTAACGCATGATTATGGTGGCTGAGTCAAGTGGGATTTATTGGGTGTTTTAATGACATGATTAGGTGAGTTACACACTTCTATATGTATGAGGCCTAAAACACATGAAATGATAACTTGGATGTTGAATTTGCATTGAAATCCATTTGTGAGACTTTGTTCTCTTTGGTTCTTGGTTGGGCCAACTATTGTTCTTATCAAGAATCCAAGATTCTTGTGGCGAACTTCCTTGGCTTATCAAACTCTTTGTTTGTGGCGCCATACCATCTCTAATCCTCACCCATTTTCATATTTTCTTCCTTTTATGTTACAACACAATTTTGACTTGGTTTTGTAACTTGTTAAGAATTCAACCAAATAGATCATTCCAAAGGCAACCTTCCATTTGGTTGTCATCAAGTGGTATCAAAGCTTAGGCTTTGGTTGAATTTTTTGAGTTTTTGTTCTTCATCTTCTATCTTTCTTCTTTTCTTCTTTTGAACCCAAAACACCAAAAAAAAAACATTACACTTTGATTCTATTTGTGAAGGGAAAATTCCGTGGTTGTTGTTCTTGCTAAAAAAAAACAAGTTTACAAGTGTGATTCTCTTCTTCAAAGTTTGAAAAAAAAATTGTGCATAAATTATAAGAAAAAAATATTGTGCATGAAATCTTGAAAAAAAAAAAAAAAGGTAGTGAAAAGTCTATTTGAGCAAGTTGTGCTCTTGAAAAAAAAAATTCCCTTCTTCCTTTGTTCTTATTTCCAATAGCTTTGCTTTTCTAGCCAAAATTTTATTCCCTTATTTTTTGATAAGTTTTGTGATTTTTGTTACTTGATTTTTGGATTTTTGTGTGGATTGTGTTTGACTCCTCTAAGGCCTAAAAGAGAACAATTGAGAGGAAAAAGGCAAGAGTTAAAATTACATCTTGTGTGTGGAAAAAGCCAATTGAGTGAAATACATTTGTGTGCACAAGTGAGGGAGTGTAGTGAGGAATTTTATAATTTCTTGTTATCTTTTGATATTGTGTGTCCAAGTGTTGGCAGCCCATGAAGATAGTCCATGGCATTTTCTCCAAGGTCTTCAACTCTTCATGCTAGAATGGCTACTCAAATACAAAACCTTCAAAGGCAAATGAGTGAAAATTATGATAGACAACTTGCCATCCTTCAAAACCGAGAAGATAGAATTGAAAGGGTCAACATCAAAGTTCCTACCTTTCATGGGAGGAATGATCCCGAAGTCTATTTGAAATGGGAGATGAAGATAGAGCAAGTGTTCAATTGCAATAATTATAATGAGAAAAAGAAAATGAAGATAGCATCTCTTCAATTTAAGGACTATGCACTTGTTTGGTGGGATCAATTGCAAAAAGAGAGAAGAAGATATGGGGCAGAGCCTATTGAGACATGGGTTGAGATGAGAAAAATAATGAGGAGAAGATATGCTCCATACCAATACCAAAGAGTTCTTCATAACAAATCAAAGAAGGAGGGCAACACTTCAACTTCTAAGGAGGCCATGGCTAGTGCTCATGGAAAGAAACCTATGGAAGTATCTCCTAATTTGAGAGAAAATGAAAAAAGAGTGAAAAAAGTGAAAATAAGAGTGATGAAAATGTGACAAAGAATCAAGAGAAAAAATGTGAAAAATATGAGAGTATGGAAAAGAGTGAGAGACAATAAAAAGATGAGAACAAAACAAAAAGTGAGGTGGAAAAAGTAAATGCTTGTTTTGATGTTTTTCCTAACTCTTTGCCTACTTGTGTTGATTCTCTTTTGAAGGAAATCGAAGATGTTCCTCCAATGGAAGCTTGCAAGACAACCGATGTAATTGAAGAGCTAATCCCAAGGGAAGTACCCCATGGTTTGGGAACTTGCATGGTTTCCCAAAAGCATGGATATCTTAAGACAAAATTTGGTAATATGCTTGGTAAATTGCATGGGTCTTGTTATTCTTCTACATTTGATAGGAATGAAAACCTTCTTGATGAATTGCATGACTCTTATAATCTTCCTAAGATTGATTTGAGAATTATGAACCAAGACTTGAATGAATTCCTTGATAAATGTGTTGTGCTTTCTAATGTTCGTTTGATTTATCACAACAATTTTGAGGAATGTGTTGGATTACTTAGAGAAAGTTTGTTTGCCAACTTGCTCACATACTCTTTTGATCAAAATAAAGTTAGCATTTTGAGGTTTATTATGAGCTCTAAAGGTTTGCATGTGACAATAATTGACGGATTAACTACTATTCCCCTTCTTACTCTACCCACTCTTGCAAATTCTTTTAAGCTTTCATATGATGATCCTAATGTGTTTGAGAGGATTGTCTTGTTTGAAAAAGAACCATCTCATGTTTGTAATAAGGAGAATGTCCATGAGGCTCAACTTTCTTGGGAGCCTTTAAAAAGAGAAAGTACATTTTCGTTTATGACTATGTTCAAGCCAATAAAGGTAAACTTGAAAGTAGATTTTCACAAGAGGTATAATTTTCTGCTTGATCTTATAATTCATTACCTTTGCTATGAATGTGTTAGGATTGTACAAGATAGGAATATGTTACACCTACTTGCTACATTTGATGGTTTCTATCAATTTCCATTTGATCCCGGAGGATGGGTGTGTGTACATAAAAAGAATAAAAGGTTTCCCAATAAAAGGAAATCAAAGGTCCACCCTTGAAGAGATGGGCTATTGCAAGTTGTAGGGAAAATAAATAAAAATGCCTTTGATATTGACTTATCTTCCTGGCATCTATGCCTTTCATTTGATGTAGGGATTGAAGTAATAAATTCGAGGACGAATTCTCTTAAAGAAGGAGGGTATGATAGAGGCCAAGGGGGGGGGCAAGTCAACTTTGCAACAAGAATGATATAGCTCAATAACGATCATGGATCAAGATGCCATTCAAGGACTTGGTGGGCTCATGACAAGAGCTAGGACCAAAAAGGCCCAAGAAGCTCTAAATCAAATGGTGGCTCTTTTAATGGACACAAGCCCAAGTACAAGTGCAAGTAATGAGGACAATGAGCCCAAGTTAATTACTTTGCTCATCCAAGCCCAAGAAGCATGAAGAGGGCGTGCAAGTCCATTTTTCTTTTATTTTCAATAAGTGTAATGGTCGGTGTGTTTAGGCCCAATTCATCAGTGATATTTTTGGGTCAAGTCCACTACTTACCATGATGTACACAAGTCTATTAGAGAGTCTTAGGGAGGGAATCTCTGGCTTACATGCCAAAAGAAACTCCTCATTAGTGTGCATAAAATTGTATTGATTATGGGGGTTGCACTTTTAATGTGAGAAACAAGTGTAACCACCACATAATTAGGGGATAAAGAGTCAAGATGAGGGATTTTAGGCCAATTAACGCATGATTATGGTGGCTGAGTCAAGTGGGATTTATTGGGTGTTTTAATGACATGATTAGGTGAGTTACACACTTCTATATGTATGAGGCCTAAAACACATGAAATGATAACTTGGATGTTGAATTTGCATTGAAATCCATTTGTGAGACTTTGTTCTCTTTGGTTCTTGGTTGGGCCAACTATTGTTCTTATCAAGAATCCAAGATTCTTGTGGCGAACTTCCTTGGCTTATCAAACTCTTTGTTTGTGGCGCCATACCATCTCTAATCCTCACCCATTTTCATATTTTCTTCCTTTTATGTTACAACACAATTTTGACTTGGTTTTGTAACTTGTTAAGAATTCAACCAAATAGATCATTCCAAAGGCAACCTTCCATTTGGTTGTCATCAAGTGGTATCAAAGCTTAGGCTTTGGTTGAATTTTTTGAGTTTTTGTTCTTCATCTTCTATCTTTCTTCTTTTCTTCTTTTGAACCCAAAACACCAAAAAAAAACATTACACTTTGATTCTATTTGTGAAGGGAAAATTCCGTGGTTGTTGTTCTTGCTAAAAAAAAACAAGTTTACAAGTGTGATTCTCTTCTTCAAAGTTTGAAAAAAAAAATTGTGCATAAATTATAAGAAAAAAATATTGTGCATGAAATCTTGAAAAAAAAAAAAAAGGTAGTGAAAAGTCTATTTGAGCAAGTTGTGCTCTTGAAAAAAAAAATTCCCTTCTTCCTTTGTTCTTATTTCCCATAGCTTTGCTTTTCTAGCCAAAATTTTATTCCCTTATTTTTTGATAAGTTTTGTGATTTTTGTTACTTGATTTTTGGATTTTTGTGTGGATTGTGTTTGACTCCTCTAAGGCCTAAAAGAGAACAATTGAGAGGAAAAAGGCAAGAGTTAAAATTACATCTTGTGTGTGGAAAAAGCCAATTGAGTGAAATACATTTGTGTGCACAAGTGAGGGAGTGTAGTGAGGAATTTTATAATTTCTTGTTATCTTTTGATATTGTGTGTCCAAGTGTTGGCAGCCCATGAAGATAGTCCATGGCATTTTCTCCAAGGTCTTCAACTCTTCATGCTAGAATGGCTACTCAAATACAAAACCTTCAAAGGCAAATGAGTGAAAATTATGATAGACAACTTGCCATCCTTCAAAACCGAGAAGATAGAATTGAAAGGGTCAACATCAAAGTTCCTACCTTTCATGGGAGGAATGATCCCGAAGTCTATTTGAAATGGGAGATGAAGATAGAGCAAGTGTTCAATTGCAATAATTATAATGAGAAAAAGAAAATGAAGATAGCATCTCTTCAATTTAAGGACTATGCACTTGTTTGGTGGGATCAATTGCAAAAAGAGAGAAGAAGATATGGGGCAGAGCCTATTGAGACATGGGTTGAGATGAGAAAAATAATGAGGAGAAGATATGCTCCATACCAATACCAAAGAGTTCTTCATAACAAATCAAAGAAGGAGGGCAACACTTCAACTTCTAAGGAGGCCATGGCTAGTGCTCATGGAAAGAAACCTATGGAAGTATCTCCTAATTTGAGAGAAAATGAAAAAAAGAGTGAAAAAAAGTGAAAATAAGAGTGATGAAAATGTGACAAAGAATCAAGAGAAAAAATGTGAAAAATATGAGAGTATGGAAAAGAGTGAGAGACAATAAAAAGATGAGAACAAAACAAAAAGTGAGGTGGAAAAAGTAAATGCTTGTTTTGATGTTTTTCCTAACTCTTTGCCTACTTGTGTTGATTCTCTTTTGAAGGAAATCGAAGATGTTCCTCCAATGGAAGCTTGCAAGACAACCGATGTAATTGAAGAGCTAATCCCAAGGGGAAGTACCCCATGGTTTGGGAACTTGCATGGTTTCCCAAAAGCATGGATATCTTAAGACAAAATTTGGTAATATGCTTGGTAAATTGCATGGGTCTTGTTATTCTTCTACATTTGATAGGAATGAAAACCTTCTTGATGAATTGCATGACTCTTATAATCTTCCTAAGATTGATTTGAGAATTATGAACCAAGACTTGAATGAATTCCTTGATAAATGTGTTGTGCTTTCTAATGTTCGTTTGATTTATCACAACAATTTTGAGGAATGTGTTGGATTACTTAGAGAAAGTTTGTTTGCCAACTTGCTCACATACTCTTTTGATCAAAATAAAGTTAGCATTTTGAGGTTTATTATGAGCTCTAAAGGTTTGCATGTGACAATAATTGACGGATTAACTACTATTCCCCTTCTTACTCTACCCACTCTTGCAAATTCTTTTAAGCTTTCATATGATGATCCTAATGTGTTTGAGAGGATTGTCTTGTTTGAAAAAGAACCATCTCATGTTTGTAATAAGGAGAATGTCCATGAGGCTCAACTTTCTTGGGAGCCTTTAAAAAGAGAAAGTACATTTTCGTTTATGACTATGTTCAAGCCAATAAAGGTAAACTTGAAAGTAGATTTTCACAAGAGGTATAATTTTTCTGCTTGATCTTATAATTCATTACCTTTGCTATGAATGTGTTAGGATTGTACAAGATAGGAATATGTTACACCTACTTGCTACATTTGATGGTTTCTATCAATTTCCATTTGATCCCGGAGGATGGGTGTGTGTACATAAAAAGAATAAAAGGTTTCCCAATAAAAGGAAATCAAAGGTCCACCCTTGAAGAGATGGGCTATTGCAAGTTGTAGGGAAAATAAATAAAAATGCCTTTGATATTGACTTATCTTCCTGGCATCTATGCCTTTCATTTGATGTAGGGATTGAAGTAATAAATTCGAGGACGAATTCTCTTAAAGAAGGAGGGTATGATAGAGGCCAAGGGGGGGGCAAGTCAACTTTGCAACAAGAATGATATAGCTCAATAACGATCATGGATCAAGATGCCATTCAAGGACTTGGTGGGCTCATGACAAGAGCTAGGACCAAAAAGGCCCAAGAAGCTCTAAATCAAATGGTGGCTCTTTTAATGGACACAAGCCCAAGTACAAGTGCAAGTAATGAGGACAATGAGCCCAAGTTAATTACTTTGCTCATCCAAGCCCAAGAAGCATGAAGAGGGCGTGCAAGTCCATTTTTCTTTTATTTTCAATAAGTGTAATGGTCGGTGTGTTTAGGCCCAATTCATCAGTGATATTTTTGGGTCAAGTCCACTACTTACCATGATGTACACAAGTCTATTAGAGAGTCTTAGGGAGGGAATCTCTGGCTTACATGCCAAAAGAAACTCCTCATTAGTGTGCATAAAATTGTATTGATTATGGGGGGTTGCACTTTTAATGTGAGAAACAAGTGTAACCACCACATAATTAGGGGGATAAAGAGTCAAGATGAGGGATTTTAGGCCAATTAACGCATGATTATGGTGGCTGAGTCAAGTGGGATTTATTGGGTGTTTTAATGACATGATTAGGTGAGTTACACACTTCTATATGTATGAGGCCTAAAACACATGAAATGATAACTTGGATGTTGAATTTGCATTGAAATCCATTTGTGAGACTTTGTTCTCTTTGGTTCTTGGTTGGGCCAACTATTGTTCTTATCAAGAATCCAAGATTCTTGTGGCGAACTTCCTTGGCTTATCAAACTCTTTGTTTGTGGCGCCATACCATCTCTAATCCTCACCCATTTTCATATTTTCTTCCTTTTATGTTACAACACAATTTTGACTTGGTTTTGTAACTTGTTAAGAATTCAACCAAATAGATCATTCCAAAGGCAACCTTCCATTTGGTTGTCATCAAGTGGTATCAAAGCTTAGGCTTTGGTTGAATTTTTGAGTTTTTGTTCTTCATCTTCTATCTTTCTTCTTTTCTTCTTTTGAACCCAAAACACCAAAAAAAAACATTACACTTTGATTCTATTTGTGAAGGGAAAATTCCGTGGTTGTTGTTCTTGCTAAAAAAAAACAAGTTTACAAGTGTGATTCTCTTCTTCAAAGTTTGAAAAAAAAATTGTGCATAAATTATAAGAAAAAAATATTGTGCATGAAATCTGAAAAAAAAAACAAAGGTAGTGAAAAGTCTATTTGAGCAAGTTGTGCTCTTGAAAAAAAAAATTCCCTTCTTCCTTTGTTCTTATTTCCCATAGCTTTGCTTTTCTAGCCAAAATTTTATTCCCTTATTTTTTGATAAGTTTTGTGATTTTTGTTACTTGATTTTTGGATTTTTGTGTGGATTGTGTTTGACTCCTCTAAGGCCTAAAAGAGAACAATTGAGAGGAAAAAGGCAAGAGTTAAAATTACATCTTGTGTGTGGAAAAAGCCAATTGAGTGAAATACATTTGTGTGCACAAGTGAGGGAGTGTAGTGAGGAATTTTATAATTTCTTGTTATCTTTTGATATTGTGTGTCCAAGTGTTGGCAGCCCATGAAGATAGTCCATGGCATTTTCTCCAAGGTCTTCAACTCTTCATGCTAGAATGGCTACTCAAATACAAAACCTTCAAAGGCAAATGAGTGAAAATTATGATAGACAACTTGCCATCCTTCAAAACCGAGAAGATAGAATTGAAAGGGTCAACATCAAAGTTCCTACCTTTCATGGGAGGAATGATCCCGAAGTCTATTTGAAATGGGAGATGAAGATAGAGCAAGTGTTCAATTGCAATAATTATAATGAGAAAAAGAAAATGAAGATAGCATCTCTTCAATTTAAGGACTATGCACTTGTTTGGTGGGATCAATTGCAAAAAGAGAGAAGAAGATATGGGGCAGAGCCTATTGAGACATGGGTTGAGATGAGAAAAATAATGAGGAGAAGATATGCTCCATACCAATACCAAAGAGTTCTTCATAACAAATCAAAGAAGGAGGGCAACACTTCAACTTCTAAGGAGGCCATGGCTAGTGCTCATGGAAAGAAACCTATGGAAGTATCTCCTAATTTGAGAGAAAATGAAAAAAGAGTGAAAAAAGTGAAAATAAGAGTGATGAAAATGTGACAAAGAATCAAGAGAAAAAATGTGAAAAATATGAGAGTATGGAAAAGAGTGAGAGACAATAAAAAGATGAGAACAAAACAAAAAGTGAGGTGGAAAAAGTAAATGCTTGTTTTGATGTTTTTCCTAACTCTTTGCCTACTTGTGTTGATTCTCTTTTGAAGGAAATCGAAGATGTTCCTCCAATGGAAGCTTGCAAGACAACCGATGTAATTGAAGAGCTAATCCCAAGGGAAGTACCCCATGGTTTGGGAACTTGCATGGTTTCCCAAAAGCATGGATATCTTAAGACAAAATTTGGTAATATGCTTGGTAAATTGCATGGGTCTTGTTATTCTTCTACATTTGATAGGAATGAAAACCTTCTTGATGAATTGCATGACTCTTATAATCTTCCTAAGATTGATTTGAGAATTATGAACCAAGACTTGAATGAATTCCTTGATAAATGTGTTGTGCTTTCTAATGTTCGTTTGATTTATCACAACAATTTTGAGGAATGTGTTGGATTACTTAGAGAAAGTTTGTTTGCCAACTTGCTCACATACTCTTTTGATCAAAATAAAGTTAGCATTTTGAGGTTTATTATGAGCTCTAAAGGTTTGCATGTGACAATAATTGACGGATTAACTACTATTCCCCTTCTTACTCTACCCACTCTTGCAAATTCTTTTAAGCTTTCATATGATGATCCTAATGTGTTTGAGAGGATTGTCTTGTTTGAAAAAGAACCATCTCATGTTTGTAATAAGGAGAATGTCCATGAGGCTCAACTTTCTTGGGAGCCTTTAAAAAGAGAAAGTACATTTTCGTTTATGACTATGTTCAAGCCAATAAAGGTAAACTTGAAAGTAGATTTTCACAAGAGGTATAATTTTCTGCTTGATCTTATAATTCATTACCTTTGCTATGAATGTGTTAGGATTGTACAAGATAGGAATATGTTACACCTACTTGCTACATTTGATGGTTTCTATCAATTTCCATTTGATCCCGGAGGATGGGTGTGTGTACATAAAAAGAATAAAAGGTTTCCCAATAAAAGGAAATCAAAGGTCCACCCTTGAAGAGATGGGCTATTGCAAGTTGTAGGGAAAATAAATAAAAATGCCTTTGATATTGACTTATCTTCCTGGCATCTATGCCTTTCATTTGATGTAGGGATTGATGTAATAAATTCGAGGACGAATTCTCTTAAAGAAGGAGGGTATGATAGAGGCCAAGGGGGGGGCAAGTCAACTTTGCAACAAGAATGATATAGCTCAATAACGATCATGGATCAAGATGCCATTCAAGGACTTGGTGGGCTCATGACAAGAGCTAGGACCAAAAAGGCCCAAGAAGCTCTAAATCAAATGGTGGCTCTTTTAATGGACACAAGCCCAAGTACAAGTGCAAGTAATGAGGACAATGAGCCCAAGTTAATTACTTTGCTCATCCAAGCCCAAGAAGCATGAAGAGGGCGTGCAAGTCCATTTTATTTTATTTTCAATAAGTGTAATGGTCGGTGTGTTTAGGCCCAATTCATCAGTGATATTTTTGGGTCAAGTCCACTACTTACCATGATGTACACAAGTCTATTAGAGAGTCTTAGGGAGGGAATCTCTGGCTTACATGCCAAAAGAAACTCCTCATTAGTGTGCATAAAATTGTATTGATTATGGGGGTTGCACTTTTAATGTGAGAAACAAGTGTAACCACCACATAATTAGGGGATAAAGAGTCAAGATGAGGGATTTTAGGCCAATTAACGCATGATTATGGTGGCTGAGTCAAGTGGGATTTATTGGGTGTTTTAATGACATGATTAGGTGAGTTACACACTTCTATATGTATGAGGCCTAAAACACATGAAATGATAACTTGGATGTTGAATTTGCATTGAAATCCATTTGTGAGACTTTGTTCTCTTTGGTTCTTGGTTGGGCCAACTATTGTTCTTATCAAGAATCCAAGATTCTTGTGGCGAACTTCCTTGGCTTATCAAACTCTTTGTTTGTGGCGCCATACCATCTCTAATCCTCACCCATTTTCATATTTTCTTCCTTTTATGTTACAACACAATTTTGACTTGGTTTTGTAACTTGTTAAGAATTCAACCAAATAGATCATTCCAAAGGCAACCTTCCATTTGGTTGTCATCAAGTGGTATCAAAGCTTAGGCTTTGGTTGAATTTTTTGAGTTTTTGTTCTTCATCTTCTATCTTTCTTCTTTTCTTCTTTTGAACCCAAAACACCAAAAAAAAACATTACACTTTGATTCTATTTGTGAAGGGAAAATTCCGTGGTTGTTGTTCTTGCTAAAAAAAAACAAGTTTACAAGTGTGATTCTCTTCTTCAAAGTTTGAAAAAAAAATTGTGCATAAATTATAAGAAAAAAATATTGTGCATGAAATCTTGAAAAAAAAAAAAAGGTAGTGAAAAGTCTATTTGAGCAAGTTGTGCTCTTGAAAAAAAAAATTCCCTTCTTCCTTTGTTCTTATTTCCCATAGCTTTGCTTTTCTAGCCAAAATTTTATTCCCTTATTTTTTGATAAGTTTTGTGATTTTTGTTACTTGATTTTTGGATTTTTGTGTGGATTGTGTTTGACTCCTCTAAGGCCTAAAAGAGAACAATTGAGAGGAAAAAGGCAAGAGTTAAAATTACATCTTGTGTGTGGAAAAAGCCAATTGAGTGAAATACATTTGTGTGCACAAGTGAGGGAGTGTAGTGAGGAATTTTATAATTTCTTGTTATCTTTTGATATTGTGTGTCCAAGTGTTGGCAGCCCATGAAGATAGTCCATGGCATTTTCTCCAAGGTCTTCAACTCTTCATGCTAGAATGGCTACTCAAATACAAAACCTTCAAAGGCAAATGAGTGAAAATTATGATAGACAACTTGCCATCCTTCAAAACCGAGAAGATAGAATTGAAAGGGTCAACATCAAAGTTCCTACCTTTCATGGGAGGAATGATCCCGAAGTCTATTTGAAATGGGAGATGAAGATAGAGCAAGTGTTCAATTGCAATAATTATAATGAGAAAAAGAAAATGAAGATAGCATCTCTTCAATTTAAGGACTATGCACTTGTTTGGTGGGATCAATTGCAAAAAGAGAGAAGAAGATATGGGGCAGAGCCTATTGAGACATGGGTTGAGATGAGAAAAATAATGAGGAGAAGATATGCTCCATACCAATACCAAAGAGTTCTTCATAACAAATCAAAGAAGGAGGGCAACACTTCAACTTCTAAGGAGGCCATGGCTAGTGCTCATGGAAAGAAACCTATGGAAGTATCTCCTAATTTGAGAGAAAATGAAAAAAGAGTGAAAAAAGTGAAAATAAGAGTGATGAAAATGTGACAAAGAATCAAGAGAAAAAATGTGAAAAATATGAGAGTATGGAAAAGAGTGAGAGACAATAAAAAGATGAGAACAAAACAAAAAGTGAGGTGGAAAAAGTAAATGCTTGTTTTGATGTTTTTCCTAACTCTTTGCCTACTTGTGTTGATTCTCTTTTGAAGGAAATCGAAGATGTTCCTCCAATGGAAGCTTGCAAGACAACCGATGTAATTGAAGAGCTAATCCCAAGGGAAGTACCCCATGGTTTGGGAACTTGCATGGTTTCCCAAAAGCATGGATCTCTTAAGACAAAATTTGGTAATATGCTTGGTAAATTGCATGGGTCTTGTTATTCTTCTACATTTGATAGGAATGAAAACCTTCTTGATGAATTGCATGACTCTTATAATCTTCCTAAGATTGATTTGAGAATTATGAACCAAGACTTGAATGAATTCCTTGATAAATGTGTTGTGCTTTCTAATGTTCGTTTGATTTATCACAACAATTTTGAGGAATGTGTTGGATTACTTAGAGAAAGTTTGTTTGCCAACTTGCTCACATACTCTTTTGATCAAAATAAAGTTAGCATTTTGAGGTTTATTATGAGCTCTAAAGGTTTGCATGTGACAATAATTGACGGATTAACTACTATTCCCCTTCTTACTCTACCCACTCTTGCAAATTCTTTTAAGCTTTCATATGATGATCCTAATGTGTTTGAGAGGATTGTCTTGTTTGAAAAAGAACCATCTCATGTTTGTAATAAGGAGAATGTCCATGAGGCTCAACTTTCTTGGGAGCCTTTAAAAAGAGAAAGTACATTTTCGTTTATGACTATGTTCAAGCCAATAAAGGTAAACTTGAAAGTAGATTTTCACAAGAGGTATAATTTTCTGCTTGATCTTATAATTCATTACCTTTGCTATGAATGTGTTAGGATTGTACAAGATAGGAATATGTTACACCTACTTGCTACATTTGATGGTTTCTATCAATTTCCATTTGATCCCGGAGGATGGGTGTGTGTACATAAAAAGAATAAAAGGTTTCCCAATAAAAGGAAATCAAAGGTCCACCCTTGAAGAGATGGGCTATTGCAAGTTGTAGGGAAAATAAATAAAAATGCCTTTGATATTGACTTATCTTCCTGGCATCTATGCCTTTCATTTGATGTAGGGATTGAAGTAATAAATTCGAGGACGAATTCTCTTAAAGAAGGAGGGTATGATAGAGGCCAAGGGGGGCAAGTCAACTTTGCAACAAGAATGATATAGCTCAATAACGATCATGGATCAAGATGCCATTCAAGGACTTGGTGGGCTCATGACAAGAGCTAGGACCAAAAAGGCCCAAGAAGCTCTAAATCAAATGGTGGCTCTTTTAATGGACACAAGCCCAAGTACAAGTGCAAGTAATGAGGACAATGAGCCCAAGTTAATTACTTTGCTCATCCAAGCCCAAGAAGCATGAAGAGGGCGTGCAAGTCCATTTTTCTTTTATTTTCAATAAGTGTAATGGTCGGTGTGTTTAGGCCCAATTCATCAGTGATATTTTTGGGTCAAGTCCACTACTTACCATGATGTACACAAGTCTATTAGAGAGTCTTAGGGAGGGAATCTCTGGCTTACATGCCAAAAGAAACTCCTCATTAGTGTGCATAAAATTGTATTGATTATGGGGGTTGCACTTTTAATGTGAGAAACAAGTGTAACCACCACATAATTAGGGGATAAAGAGTCAAGATGAGGGATTTTAGGCCAATTAACGCATGATTATGGTGGCTGAGTCAAGTGGGATTTATTGGGTGTTTTAATGACATGATTAGGTGAGTTACACACTTCTATATGTATGAGGCCTAAAACACATGAAATGATAACTTGGATGTTGAATTTGCATTGAAATCCATTTGTGAGACTTTGTTCTCTTTGGTTCTTGGTTGGGCCAACTATTGTTCTTATCAAGAATCCAAGATTCTTGTGGCGAACTTCCTTGGCTTATCAAACTCTTTGTTTGTGGCGCCATACCATCTCTAATCCTCACCCATTTTCATATTTTCTTCCTTTTATGTTACAACACAATTTTGACTTGGTTTTGTAACTTGTTAAGAATTCAACCAAATAGATCATTCCAAAGGCAACCTTCCATTTGGTTGTCATCAAGTGGTATCAAAGCTTAGGCTTTGGTTGAATTTTTTGAGTTTTTGTTCTTCATCTTCTATCTTTCTTCTTTTCTTCTTTTGAACCCAAAACACCAAAAAAAAAACATTACACTTTGATTCTATTTGTGAAGGGAAAATTCCGTGGTTGTTGTTCTTGCTAAAAAAAAACAAGTTTACAAGTGTGATTCTCTTCTTCAAAGTTTGAAAAAAAAATTGTGCATAAATTATAAGAAAAAAATATTGTGCATGAAATCTTGAAAAAAAAAAAAAGGTAGTGAAAAGTCTATTTGAGCAAGTTGTGCTCTTGAAAAAAAAAATTCCCTTCTTCCTTTGTTCTTATTTCCCATAGCTTTGCTTTTCTAGCCAAAATTTTATTCCCTTATTTTTGATAAGTTTTGTGATTTTTGTTACTTGATTTTTGGATTTTTGTGTGGATTGTGTTTGACTCCTCTAAGGCCTAAAAGAGAACAATTGAGAGGAAAAAGGCAAGAGTTAAAATTACATCTTGTGTGTGGAAAAAGCCAATTGAGTGAAATACATTTGTGTGCACAAGTGAGGGAGTGTAGTGAGGAATTTTATAATTTCTTGTTATCTTTTGATATTGTGTGTCCAAGTGTTGGCAGCCCATGAAGATAGTCCATGGCATTTTCTCCAAGGTCTTCAACTCTTCATGCTAGAATGGCTACTCAAATACAAAACCTTCAAAGGCAAATGAGTGAAAATTATGATAGACAACTTGCCATCCTTCAAAACCGAGAAGATAGAATTGAAAGGGTCAACATCAAAGTTCCTACCTTTCATGGGAGGAATGATCCGAAGTCTATTTGAAATGGGAGATGAAGATAGAGCAAGTGTTCAATTGCAATAATTATAATGAGAAAAAGAAAATGAAGATAGCATCTCTTCAATTTAAGGACTATGCACTTGTTTGGTGGGATCAATTGCAAAAAGAGAGAAGAAGATATGGGGCAGAGCCTATTGAGACATGGGTTGAGATGAGAAAAATAATGAGGAGAAGATATGCTCCATACCAATACCAAAGAGTTCTTCATAACAAATCAAAGAAGGAGGGCAACACTTCAACTTCTAAGGAGGCCATGGCTAGTGCTCATGGAAAGAAACCTATGGAAGTATCTCCTAATTTGAGAGAAAATGAAAAAAAGAGTGAAAAAAGTGAAAATAAGAGTGATGAAAATGTGACAAAGAATCAAGAGAAAAAATGTGAAAAATATGAGAGTATGGAAAAGAGTGAGAGACAATAAAAAGATGAGAACAAAACAAAAAGTGAGGTGGAAAAAGTAAATGCTTGTTTTGATGTTTTTCCTAACTCTTTGCCTACTTGTGTTGATTCTCTTTTGAAGGAAATCGAAGATGTTCCTCCAATGGAAGCTTGCAAGACAACCGATGTAATTGAAGAGCTAATCCCAAGGGAAGTACCCCATGGTTTGGGAACTTGCATGGTTTCCCAAAAGCATGGATATCTTAAGACAAAATTTGGTAATATGCTTGGTAAATTGCATGGGTCTTGTTATTCTTCTACATTTGATAGGAATGAAAACCTTCTTGATGAATTGCATGACTCTTATAATCTTCCTAAGATTGATTTGAGAATTATGAACCAAGACTTGAATGAATTCCTTGATAAATGTGTTGTGCTTTCTAATGTTCGTTTGATTTATCACAACAATTTTGAGGAATGTGTTGGATTACTTAGAGAAAGTTTGTTTGCCAACTTGCTCACATACTCTTTTGATCAAAATAAAGTTAGCATTTTGAGGTTTATTATGAGCTCTAAAGGTTTGCATGTGACAATAATTGACGGATTAACTACTATTCCCCTTCTTACTCTACCCACTCTTGCAAATTCTTTTAAGCTTTCATATGATGATCCTAATGTGTTTGAGAGGATTGTCTTGTTTGAAAAAGAACCATCTCATGTTTGTAATAAGGAGAATGTCCATGAGGCTCAACTTTCTTGGGAGCCTTTAAAAAGAGAAAGTACATTTTCGTTTATGACTATGTTCAAGCCAATAAAGGTAAACTTGAAAGTAGATTTTCACAAGAGGTATAATTTTCTGTTTGATCTTATAATTCATTACCTTTGCTATGAATGTGTTAGGATTGTACAAGATAGGAATATGTTACACCTACTTGCTACATTTGATGGTTTCTATCAATTTCCATTTGATCCCGGAGGATGGGTGTGTGTACATAAAAAGAATAAAAGGTTTCCCAATAAAAGGAAATCAAAGGTCCACCCTTGAAGAGATGGGCTATTGCAAGTTGTAGGGAAAATAAATAAAAATGCCTTTGATATTGACTTATCTTCCTGGCATCTATGCCTTTCATTTGATGTAGGGATTGATGTAATAAATTCGAGGACGAATTCTCTTAAAGAAGGAGGGTATGATAGAGGCCAAGGGGGGGCAAGTCAACTTTGCAACAAGAATGATATAGCTCAATAACGATCATGGATCAAGATGCCATTCAAGGACTTGGTGGGCTCATGACAAGAGCTAGGACCAAAAAGGCCCAAGAAGCTCTAAATCAAATGGTGGCTCTTTTAATGGACACAAGCCCAAGTACAAGTGCAAGTAATGAGGACAATGAGCCCAAGTTAATTACTTTGCTCATCCAAGCCCAAGAAGCATGAAGAGGGCGTGCAAGTCCATTTTTCTTTTATTTTCAATAAGTGTGTGTTTAGGCCCAATTCATCAGTGATATTTTTGGGTCAAGTCCACTACTTACCATGATGTACACAAGTCTATTAGAGAGTCTTAGGGAGGGAATCTCTGGCTTACATGCCAAAAGAAACTCCTCATTAGTGTGCATAAAATTGTATTGATTATGGGGGGTTGCACTTTTAATGTGAGAAACAAGTGTAACCACCACATAATTAGGGGGATAAAGAGTCAATATGAGGGATTTTAGGCCAATTAACGCATGATTATGGTGGCTGAGTCAAGTGGGATTTATTGGGTGTTTTAATGACATGATTAGGTGAGTTACACACTTCTATATGTATGAGGCCTAAAACACATGAAATGATAACTTGGATGTTGAATTTGCATTGAAATCCATTTGTGAGACTTTGTTCTCTTTGGTTCTTGGTTGGGCCAACTATTGTTCTTATCAAGAATCCAAGATTCTTGTGGCGAACTTCCTTGGCTTATCAAACTCTTTGTTTGTGGCGCCATACCATCTCTAATCCTCACCCATTTTCATATTTTCTTCCTTTTATGTTACAACACAATTTTGACTTGGTTTTGTAACTTGTTAAGAATTCAACCAAATAGATCATTCCAAAGGCAACCTTCCATTTGGTTGTCATCAAGTGGTATCAAAGCTTAGGCTTTGGTTGAATTTTTGAGTTTTTGTTCTTCATCTTCTATCTTTCTTCTTTTCTTCTTTTGAACCCAAAACACCAAAAAAAAACATTACACTTTGATTCTATTTGTGAAGGGAAAATTCCGTGGTTGTTGTTCTTGCTAAAAAAAAACAAGTTTACAAGTGTGATTCTCTTCTTCAAAGTTTGAAAAAAAAATTGTGCATAAATTATAAGAAAAAAATATTGTGCATGAAATCTTGAAAAAAAAAAAGGAAGTGAAAAGTCTATTTGAGCAAGTTGTGCTCTTGAAAAAAAAAATTCCCTTCTTCCTTTGTTCTTATTTCCCATAGCTTTGCTTTTCTAGCCAAAATTTTATTCCCTTATTTTTTGATAAGTTTTGTGATTTTTGTTACTTGATTTTTGGATTTTTGTGTGGATTGTGTTTGACTCCTCTAAGGCCTAAAAGAGAACAATTGAGAGGAAAAAGGCAAGAGTTAAAATTACATCTTGTGTGTGGAAAAAGCCAATTGAGTGAAATACATTTGTGTGCACAAGTGAGGGAGTGTAGTGAGGAATTTTATAATTTCTTGTTATCTTTTGATATTGTGTGTCCAAGTGTTGGCAGCCCATGAAGATAGTCCATGGCATTTTCTCCAAGGTCTTCAACTCTTCATGCTAGAATGGCTACTCAAATACAAAACCTTCAAAGGCAAATGAGTGAAAATTATGATAGACAACTTGCCATCCTTCAAAACCGAGAAGATAGAATTGAAAGGGTCAACATCAAAGTTCCTACCTTTCATGGGAGGAATGATCCCGAAGTCTATTTGAAATGGGAGATGAAGATAGAGCAAGTGTTCAATTGCAATAATTATAATGAGAAAAAGAAAATGAAGATAGCATCTCTTCAATTTAAGGACTATGCACTTGTTTGGTGGGATCAATTGCAAAAAGAGAGAAGAAGATATGGGGCAGAGCCTATTGAGACATGGGTTGAGATGAGAAAAATAATGAGGAGAAGATATGCTCCATACCAATACCAAAGAGTTCTTCATAACAAATCAAAGAAGGAGGGCAACACTTCAACTTCTAAGGAGGCCATGGCTAGTGCTCATGGAAAGAAACCTATGGAAGTATCTCCTAATTTGAGAGAAAATGAAAAAAAGAGTGAAAAAAGTGAAAATAAGAGTGATGAAAATGTGACAAAGAATCAAGAGAAAAAATGTGAAAAATATGAGAGTATGGAAAAGAGTGAGAGACAATAAAAAGATGAGAACAAAACAAAAAGTGAGGTGGAAAAAGTAAATGCTTGTTTTGATGTTTTTCCTAACTCTTTGCCTACTTGTGTTGATTCTCTTTTGAAGGAAATCGAAGATGTTCCTCCAATGGAAGCTTGCAAGACAACCGATGTAATTGAAGAGCTAATCCCAAGGGAAGTACCCCATGGTTTGGGAACTTGCATGGTTTCCCAAAAGCATGGATATCTTAAGACAAAATTTGGTAATATGCTTGGTAAATTGCATGGGTCTTGTTATTCTTCTACATTTGATAGGAATGAAAACCTTCTTGATGAATTGCATGACTCTTATAATCTTCCTAAGATTGATTTGAGAATTATGAACCAAGACTTGAATGAATTCCTTGATAAATGTGTTGTGCTTTCTAATGTTCGTTTGATTTATCACAACAATTTTGAGGAATGTGTTGGATTACTTAGAGAAAGTTTGTTTGCCAACTTGCTCACATACTCTTTTGATCAAAATAAAGTTAGCATTTTGAGGTTTATTATGAGCTCTAAAGGTTTGCATGTGACAATAATTGACGGATTAACTACTATTCCCCTTCTTACTCTACCCACTCTTGCAAATTCTTTTAAGCTTTCATATGATGATCCTAATGTGTTTGAGAGGATTGTCTTGTTTGAAAAAGAACCATCTCATGTTTGTAATAAGGAGAATGTCCATGAGGCTCAACTTTCTTGGGAGCCTTTAAAAAGAGAAAGTACATTTTCGTTTATGACTATGTTCAAGCCAATAAAGGTAAACTTGAAAGTAGATTTTCACAAGAGGTATAATTTTCTGCTTGATCTTATAATTCATTACCTTTGCTATGAATGTGTTAGGATTGTACAAGATAGGAATATGTTACACCTACTTGCTACATTTGATGGTTTCTATCAATTTCCATTTGATCCCGGAGGATGGGTGTGTGTACATAAAAAGAATAAAAGGTTTCCCAATAAAAGGAAATCAAAGGTCCACCCTTGAAGAGATGGGCTATTGCAAGTTGTAGGGAAAATAAATAAAAATGCCTTTGATATTGACTTATCTTCCTGGCATCTATGCCTTTCATTTGATGTAGGGATTGAAGTAATAAATTCGAGGACGAATTCTCTTAAAGAAGGAGGGTATGATAGAGGCCAAGGGGGGGCAAGTCAACTTTGCAACAAGAATGATACAGCTCAATAACGATCATGGATCAAGATGCCATTCACGGACTTGGTGGGCTCATGACAAGAGCTAGGACCAAAAAGGCCCAAGAAGCTCTAAATCAAATGGTGGCTCTTTTAATGGACACAAGCCCAAGTACAAGTGCAAGTAATGAAGACAATGAGCCCAAGTTAATTACTTTGCTCATCCAAGCCCAAGAAGCATGAAGAGGGCGTGCAAGTCCATTTTTCTTTTATTTTCAATAAGTGTAACGGTCGGTGTGTTTAGGCCCAATTCATCAGTGATATTTTTGGGTCAAGTCCACTACTTACCATGATGTACACAAGTCTATTAGAGAGTCTTAGGGAGGGAATCTCTGGCTTACATGCCAAAAGAAACTCCTCATTAGTGTGCATAAAATTGTATTGATGCACTTTTAATGTGAGAAACAAGTGTAACCACCACATAATTAGGGGGATAAAGAGTCAAGATGAGGGATTTTAGGCCAATTAACGCATGATTATGGTGGCTGAGTCAAGTGGGATTTATTGGGTGTTTTAATGCCATGATTAGGTGAGTTACACACTTCTATATGTATGAGGCCTAAAACACATGAAATGATAACTTGCATGTTGAATTTGCATTGAAATCCATTTGTGAGACTTTGTTCTCTTTGGTTCTTGGTTGGGCCAACTATTGTTCTTATCAAGAATCCAAGATTCTTGTGGCGAACTTCCTTGGCTTATCAAACTCTTTGTTTGTGGCGCCATACCATCTCTAATCCTCACCCATTTTCATATTTTCTTCCTTTTATGTTACAACACAATTTTGACTTGGTTTTGTAACTTGTTAAGAATTCAACCAAATAGATCATTCCAAAGGCAACCTTCCATTTGGTTGTCATCAAGTGGTATCAAAGCTTAGGCTTTGGTTGAATTTTTTGAGTTTTTGTTCTTCATCTTCTATCTTTCTTCTTTTCTTCTTTTGAACCCAAAACACCAAAAAAAAAACATTACACTTTGATTCTATTTGTGAAGGGAAAATTCCGTGGTTGTTGTTCTTGCTAAAAAAAACAAGTTTACAAGTGTGATTCTCTTCTTCAAAGTTTGAAAAAAAAATTGTGCATAAATTATAAGAAAAAAATATTGTGCATGAAATCTTGATAAAAAAAAAGGGAGTGAAAAGTCTATTTGAGCAAGTTGTGCTCTTGAAAAAAAAAATTCCCTTCTTCCTTTGTTCTTATTTCCCATAGCTTTGCTTTTCTAGCCAAAATTTTATTCCCTTATTTTTTGATAAGTTTTGTGATTTTTGTTACTTGATTTTTGGATTTTTGTGTGGATTGTGTTTGACTCCTCTAAGGCCTAAAAGAGAACAATTGAGAGGAAAAAGGCAAGAGTTAAAATTACATCTTGTGTGTGGAAAAAGCCAATTGAGTGAAATACATTTGTGTGCACAAGTGAGGGAGTGTAGTGAGGAATTTTATAATTTCTTGTTATCTTTTGATATTGTGTGTCCAAGTGTTGGCAGCCCATGAAGATAGTCCATCATTTTCTCCAAGGTCTTCAACTCTTCATGCTAGAATGGCTACTCAAATACAAAACCTTCAAAGGCAAATGAGTGCAAATTATGATAGACAACTTGCCATCCTTCAAAACCGAGAAGATAGAATTGAAAGGGTCAACATCAAAGTTCCTACCTTTCATGGGAGGAATGATCCCAAAGTCTATTTGAAATGGGAGATGAAGATAGAGCAAGTGTTCAATTGCAATAATTATAATGAGAAAAAGAAAATGAAGATAGCATCTCTTCAATTTAAGGACTATGCACTTGTTTGGTGGGATCAATTGCAAAAAGAGAGAAGAAGATATGGGGCGGAGCCTATTGAGACATGGGTTGAGATGAGAAAAATAATGAGGAGAAGATATGCTACATACCAATACCAAAGAGTTCTTCATAACAAATCAAAGAAGGAGGGCAACACTTCAACTTCTAAGGAGGCCATGGCTAGTGCTCATGGAAAGAAACCTATGGAAGTATCTCCTAATTTGAGAGAAAATGAAAAAAAGAGTGAAAAAAAGTGAAAATAAGAGTGATGAAAATGTGAAAAAGAATCAAGAGAAAAAATGTGAAAAATATGAGAGTATGGAAAAGGGTGAGAGACAATAAAAAGATGAGAACAAAACAAAAAGTGAGGTGGAAAAAGTAAATGCTTGTTTTGATGTTTTTCCTAACTCTTTGCCTACTTGTGTTGATTCTCTTTTGAAGGAAATCGAAGATGTTCCTCCAATGGAAGCTTGCAAGACAACCGATGTAATTGAAGAGCTAATCCCAAGGGAAGTACCCCATGGTTTGGGAACTTGCATGGTTTCCCAAAAGCATGGATATCTTAAGACAAAATTTGGTAATATGCTTGGTAAATTGCATGGGTCTTGTTATTCTTCTACATTTGATAGGAATGAAAACCTTCTTGATGAATTGCATGACTCTTATAATCTTCCTAAGATTGATTTGAGAATTATGAACCAAGACTTGAATGAATTCCTTGATAAATGTGTTGTGCATTCTAATGTTCGTTTGATTTATCACAACAATTTTGAGGAATGTGTTGGATTACTTAGAGAAAGTTTGTTTGCCAACTTGCTCACATACTCTTTTGATCAAAATAAAGTTAGCATTTTGAGGTTTATTATGAGCCCTAAAGGTTTGCATGTGACAATAATTGACGGGTTAACTACTATTCCCCTTCTTACTCTACCCACTCTTGCAAATTCTTTTAAGCTTTCATATGATGATCCTAATGTGTTTGAGAGGATTGTCTTGTTTGAAAAAGAACCATCTCATGTTTGTAATAAGGAGAATGTCCATGAGGCTCAACTTTCTTGGGAGCCTTTAAAAAGAGAAAGTTCATTTTCGTTTATGACTATGTTCAAGCCAATAAAGGTAAACTTGAAAGTAGATTTTCACAAGAGGTATAATTTTCTGCTTGATCTTATAATTCATTACCTTTGCTATGAATGTGTTAGGATTGTACAAGATAGGAATGTGTTACACCTACTTGCTACATTTGATGGTTTCTATCAATTTCCATTTGATCCCGGAGGATGGGTGTGTGTACATAAAAAGAATAAAAGGTTTCCCAATAAAAGGAAATCAAAGGTCCACCCTTGAAGAGATGGGCTATTGCAAGTTGTAGGGAAAATAAATAAAAATGCCTTTGATATTGACTTATCTTCCTGGTATCTATGCCTTTCAGTTGATGTAGGGATTGAAGTAATAAATTCGAGGACGAATTCTCTTAAAGAAGGAGGGTATGATAGAGGCCAAGGGGGGGCAAGTCAACTTTGCAACAAGAATGATATAGCTCAATAACGATCATGGATCAAGATGCTGATGCAAACCAAGGATGATGTCCAATTTGAGGCCAAATTAATATTTTTGATGAAAATTTTATTTTCATTGGGGTGAACCCGTATGCTTGATTTGGTCAGATCTTGAGCTATGAATCTCCGATTGATACATTCTTTGGTGCGTTGGAAAGCTTAGGGAATTATCTACAAATCATATCTCAGGCCTCTTGACCAAATTCGGCTTCTATCATGGTGAAAAAGGGCTGCAACTTTAATACGAATTCTTGGACCTTAAATGAGTTATATGTTAATTGGGCTACACTAAGCTTGATGAATGAGCAAGGCCCATTATGAATGGTGGCTGACACGTTTTTGGAACTTACAAAGGAGAGCAACCTTTGGCTTGCATGCCTAGGTAACTCCTTTAGAAGTTATGGAACCACTTTTATTATTTTCTTAAGTAGGATAGTTATGTTCTTTTAATAACCACTTAGTGGAGAGTTATGTCTAGTTATTAGGAGTTTATGTCATCTTATGATGACCTTTGGTTTTTATTTCCCTATGCTATATGTACACACCTATTACATGATGAATGACAACTTTGAGTTCATTTTGGATTGATTCCAATTGTGAGAGTGTTTTCTCTCTTGGGTTCTTCATTGAGCCAACCCTTGTTCTTATCAAGAATCCAAGATTCTTGTGGCGAACCTCACATTGGCTTATCAAATCCCCTTGGATTTGTGGCGCCTACCTCCCATTTCTCATCTTATCCAATTTTGTATTTCATCTTCTCCTATAATTTTGCTTGGTCACTCAAGGATAGATACGAAAATATATATGTTCCTTGTTAGGATCATATCATTTGGTATCTAGAGCCATCCTTCCTAGAGTGACTTATGATTTTGTTTTTTCAATTTTGTTTCGGAAGTTTGAATTTTTCTTAGTGGGTTCTTCGTGGAGTCACTAATGAAGAAAAATGATGCCAAGAAAATGGAGGATCTTTTCTATTCTAGATGCTATGTGAAGGACAAGATATGTAGCTTGGTCATTGATAGAAAGGGTTACATCAACCTAGCTAGTACCACCATGGTGAAAATGTTGGGACTTCCTCTTCTAGAGCACCCACGACCGTATGTCATTTGGAGCATCCCGGAGTTTAGTGATTTCGGTGACGTGATGGTGAACAAACAAGTACGAGTGCCATTCCGGATTGGGAGATATGAGGATGAGGTGTTATGTGATGTGGTGCCTATAGAAACAAGGCATTTGGTACTTGGGCGTCCTTGGAGAGCTGAACGAGAAGCGAAATATGATGTCTACAAAAATAGGTACTCATTTGTATTTAATAATCGTAAAATTACTCTTGGATCATTGTCACCAAAACAAGTGTATGAAGATCAAATGTACTTGAAAGGAGAGAGTGAGAAAAATAGAATGATTGAGAAAACAATAAAAGAAGAGTGTTCGGTGAATGAGGAAAGCAAAGAAGGAGAAGTAATAAAAAAGAAAGCAATGAGAAAAAGGTAGAAGAAAAGGGAATGGAGGAAAACAAACAGAATGAAAATGATGTTGAGAAAAAGGTGGAGACTGCATTTTTTGAAGGGGAAAATAAAAAGAAAAAAATTGAGGCAAAGGTTGAAAGAAGAATTCAGAGTCTTCCTATAAAAGAAAATAAGGTGAAGGGAGCAATGTTGGCAAGGCAGACTATATATATCTTTCTATGTAAAGATGCTTGTTTGACTACTAATGCAAACTCTTTGCCTAGAGGTGATGACTCTATTTTGAAGGAAGTTGAAGAAACAATTCCAAGAGAGGTGCCCCATGGATTCAAAATGGTTGTGTTTGAACCCGGAGGATAAAGAAGATTCCTTAAGGCAATAAATTCGAGGTCGAATTCTTTTCAAGAGGGAGGGAATGATGCAAACCAAGGATGATGTCCAATTTGAGGCCAAATTAATATTTTTGATGAAAATTTTATTTTCATTGTGGTGAACCCGTATGCTTGATTTGGTCAGATCTTGAGCTATGAATCTCCGATTGATACATTCTTTGGTGCGTTGGAAAGCTTAGGGAATTATCTACAAATCATATCTCAGGCCTCTTGACCAAATTCGGCTTCTATCATGGTGAAAAAGGGCTGTAACTTTAATACGAATTCTTGGACCTTAAATGAGTTATATGTTAATTGGGCTACACTAAGCTTGATGAATGAGCAAGGCCCATTATGAATGGTGGCTGACACGTTTTTGGAACTTACAAAGGAGAGCAACCTTTGGCTTGCATGCCTAGGTAACTCCTTTAGAAGTTATGGAACCACTTTTATTATTTTCTTAAGTAGGATAGTTATGTTCTTTTAATAACCACTTAGTGGAGAGTTATGTCTAGTTATTAGGAGTTTATGTCATCTTATGATGACCTTTGGTTTTTATTTCCCTATGCTATATGTACACACCTATTACATGATGAATGACAACTTTGAGTTCATTTTGGATTGATTCCAATTGTGAGAGTGTTTTCTCTCTTGGGTTCTTCATTGAGCCAACCCTTGTTCTTATCAAGAATCCAAGATTCTTGTGGCGAACCTCACATTGGCTTATCAAATCCCCTTGGATTTGTGGCGCCTACCTCCCATTTCTCATCTTATCCAATTTTGTATTTCATCTTCTCCTATAATTTTGCTTGGTCACTCAAGGATAGATCCGAAAATATATATGTTCCTTGTTAGGATCATATCATTTGGTATCTAGAGCCATCCTTCCTAGAGTGACTTATGATTTTGTTTTTTCAATTTTTTTGGAAGTTTGAATTTTTCTTAGTGGGTTCTTCGTGGAGTCACTAATGAAGAAAAATGATGCCAAGAAAATGGAGGATCTTTTCTATTCTAGATGCTATGTGAAGGACAAGATATGTAGCTTGGTCATTGATAGAAAGGGTTACATCAACCTAGCTAGTACCACCATGGTAAAAAGTTGGGACTTCCTCTTCTAGAGCATCCACAACCGTATGTCATTTGGAGCATCCCGGAGTTTAGTGATTTCGGTGACGTGATGGTGAACAAACAAGTACGAGTGCCATTCCGGATTGGGAGATATGAGGATGAGGTGTTATGTGATGTGGTGCCTATAGAAACAAGGCATTTGGTACTTGGGCGTCCTTGGAGAGCTGAACGAGAAGCGAAATATGATGTCTACAAAAATAGGTACTCATTTGTATTTAATAATCGTAAAATTACTCTTGGATCATTGTCACCAAAACAAGTGTATGAAGATCAAATGTACTTGAAAGGAGAGAGTGAGAAAAATAGAATGATTGAGAAAACAATAAAAGAAGAGTGTTCGGTGAATGAGGAAAGCAAAGAAGGAGAAGTAATAAAAAAAGAAAGCAATGAGAAAAAGGTAGAAGAAAAGGGAATGGAGGAAAACAAACAGAATGAAAATGATGTTGAGAAAAAGGTGGAGACTGCATTTTTTGAAGGGGAAAATAAAAAGAAAAAAATTGAGGCAAAGGTTGAAAGAAGAATTCAGAGTCTTCCTATAAAAGAAAATAAGGTGAAGGGAGCAATGTTGGCAAGGCAGACTATATATATCTTTCTATGTAAAGATGCTTGTTTGACTACTAATGCAAACTCTTTGCCTAGAGGTGATGACTCTATTTTGAAGGAAGTTGAAGAAACAATTCCAAGAGAGGTGCCCCATGGATTCAAAATGGTTGTGTTTGAACCCGGAGGATAAAGAAGATTCCTTAAGGCAATAAATTCGAGGTCGAATTCTTTTCAAGAGGGAGGGAATGATGCAAACCAAGGATGATGTCCAATTTGAGGCCAAATTAATATTTTTGATGAAAATTTTATTTTCATTGTGGTGAACCCGTATGCTTGATTTGGTCAGATCTTGAGCTATGAATCTCCGATTGATACATTCTTTGGTGCGTTGGAAAGCTTAGGGAATTATCTACAAATCATATCTCAGGCCTCTTGACCAAATTCGGCTTCTATCATGGTGAAAAAGGGCTGTAACTTTAATACGAATTCTTGGACCTTAAATGAGTTATATGTTAATTGGGCTACACTAAGCTTGATGAATGAGCAAGGCCCATTATGAATGGTGGCTGACACGTTTTTGGAACTTACAAAGGAGAGCAACCTTTGGCTTGCATGCCTAGGTAACTCCTTTAGAAGTTATGGAACCACTTTTATTATTTTCTTAAGTAGGATAGTTATGTTCTTTTAATAACCACTTAGTGGAGAGTTATGTCTAGTTATTAGGAGTTTATGTCATCTTATGATGACCTTTGGTTTTTATTTCCCTATGCTATATGTACACACCTATTACATGATGAATGACAACTTTGAGTTCATTTTGGATTGATTCCAATTGTGAGAGTGTTTTCTCTCTTGGGTTCTTCATTGAGCCAACCCTTGTTCTTATCAAGAATCCAAGATTCTTGTGGCGAACCTCACATTGGCTTATCAAATCCCCTTGGATTTGTGGCGCCTACCTCCCATTTCTCATCTTATCCAATTTTGTATTTCATCTTCTCCTATAATTTTGCTTGGTCACTCAAGGATAGAGAGTATGGAAAAGAAGTGAAAAAAGAGTGATGAAAAAATGTGAAAAAGAATCAAGAGAAAAAATGTGAAAAATATGAGAGTATGGAAAAGAGTGAGAGACAATAAAAAGATGAGAACAAAACAAAAAGTGAGGTGGAAAAAGTAAATGCTTGTTTTGATGTTTTTCCTAACTCTTTGCCTACTTGTGTTGATTCTCTTTTGAAGGAAATCGAAGATGTTCCTCCAATGGAAGCTTGCAAGACAACCGATGTAATTGAAGAGCTAATCCCAAGGGAAGTACCCCATGGTTTGGGAACTTGCATGGTTTCCCAAAAGCATGGATATCTTAAGACAAAATTTGGTAATATGCTTGGTAAATTGCATGGGTCTTGTTATTCTTCTACATTTGATAGGAATGAAAACCTTCTTGATGAATTGCATGACTCTTATAATCTTCCTAAGATTGATTTGAGAATTATGAACCAAGACTTGAATGAATTCCTTGATAAATGTGTTGTGCTTTCTAATGTTCGTTTGATTTATCACAACAATTTTGAGGAATGTGTTGGATTACTTAGAGAAAGTTTGTTTGCCAACTTGCTCACATACTCTTTTGATCAAAATAAAGTTAGCATTTTGAGGTTTATTATGAGCTCTAAAGGTTTGCATGTGACAATAATTGACGGGTTAACTACTATTCCCCTTCTTACTCTACCCACTCTTGCAAATTCTTTTAAGCTTTCATATGATGATCCTAATGTGTTTGAGAGGATTGTCTTGTTTGAAAAAGAACCATCTCATGTTTGTAATAAGGAGAATGTCCATGAGGCTCAACTTTCTTGCGAGCCTTTAAAAAGAGAAAGTACATTTTCGTTTATGACTATGTTCAAGCCAATAAAGGTAAACTTGAAAGTAGATTTTCACAAGAGGTATAATTTTCTGCTTGATCTTATAATTCATTACCTTTGCTATGAATGTGTTAGGATTGTACAAGATAGGAATGTGTTACACCTACTTGCTACATTTGATGGTTTCTATCAATTTCCATTTGATCCCGGAGGATGGGTGTGTGTACATAAAACGAATAAAAGGTTTCCCAATAAAAGGAAATCAAAGGTCCACCCTTGAAGAGATGGGCTATTGCAAGTTGTAGGGAAAATAAATAAAAATGCCTTTGATATTGACTTATCTTCCTGGCATCTATGCCTTTCATTTGATGTAGGGATTGAAGTAATAAATTCGAGGACGAATTCTCTTAAAGAAGGAGGGTATGATAGAGGCCAAGGGGGGGCAAGTCAACTTTGCAACAAGAATGATATAGCTCAATAACGATCATGGATCAAGATGCCATTCAAGGACTTGGTGGGCTCATGACAAGAGCTAGGACCAAAAAGGCCCAAGAAGCTCTAAATCAAATGGTGGCTCTTTTAATGGACGCAAGCCCAAGTACAAGTGCAAGTAATGAAGACAATGAGCCCAAGTTAATTACTTTGCTCATCCAAGCCCAAGAAGCATGAAGAGGGCGTGCAAGTCCATTTTTCTTTTATTTTCAATAAGTGTAATGGTCGGTGTGTTTAGGCCCAATTCATCAGTGATATTTTTGGGTCAAGTCCACTACTTACCATGATGTACACAAGTCTATTAGAGAGTCTTAGGGAGGGAATCTCTGGCTTACATGCCAAAAGAAACTCCTCATTAGTGTGCATAAAATTGTATTGATTATGGGGGGTTGCACTTTTAATGTGAGAAACAAGTGTAACCACCACATAATTAGGGGATAAAGAGTCAAGATGAGGGATTTTAGGCCAATTAACGCATGATTATGGTGGCTGAGTCAAGTGGGATTTATTGGGTGTTTTAATGCCATGATTAGGTGAGTTACACACTTCTATATGTATGAGGCCTAAAACACATGAAATGATAACTTGGATGTTGAATTTGCATTGAAATCCATTTGTGAGACTTTGTTCTCTTTGGTTCTTGGTTGGGCCAACTATTGTTCTTATCAAGAATCCAAGATTCTTGTGGCGAACTTCCTTGGCTTATCAAACTCTTTGTTTGTGGCGCCATACCATCTCTAATCCTCACCCATTTTCATATTTTCTTCCTTTTATGTTACAACACAATTTTGACTTGGTTTTGTAACTTGTTAAGAATTCAACCAAATAGATCATTCCAAAGGCAACCTTCCATTTGGTTGTCATCAAGTGGTATCAAAGCTTAGGCTTTGGTTGAATTTTTTGAGTTTTTGTTCTTCATCTTCTATCTTTCTTCTTTTCTTCTTTTGAACCCAAAACACCAAAAAAAAAAACATTACACTTTGATTCTATTTGTGAAGGGAAAATTCCGTGGTTGTTGTTCTTGCTAAAAAAAAACAAGTTTACAAGTGTGATTCTCTTCTTCAAAGTTTGAAAAAAAAATTGTGCATAAATTATAAGAAAAAAATATTGTGCATGAAATCTTGATAAAAAAAAAGGGAGTGAAAAGTCTATTTGAGCAAGTTGTGCTCTTGAAAAAAAAAATTCCCTTCTTCCTTTGTTCTTATTTCCCATAGCTTTGCTTTTCTAGCCAAAATTTTATTCCCTTATTTTTTGATAAGTTTTGTGATTTTTGTTACTTGATTTTTGGATTTTTGTGTGGATTGTGTTTGACTCCTCTAAGGCCTAAAAGAGAACAATTGAGAGGAAAAAGGCAAGAGTTAAAATTACATCTTGTGTGTGGAAAAAGCCAATTGAGTGAAATACATTTGTGTGCACAAGTGAGGGAGTGTAGTGAGGAATTTTATAATTTCTTGTTATCTTTTGATATTGTGTGTCCAAGTGTTGGCAGCCCATGAAGATAGTCCATCATTTTCTCCAAGGTCTTCAACTCTTCATGCTAGAATGGCTACTCAAATACAAAACCTTCAAAGGCAAATGAGTGCAAATTATGATAGACAACTTGCCATCCTTCAAAACCGAGAAGATAGAATTGAAAGGGTCAACATCAAAGTTCCTACCTTTCATGGGAGGAATGATCCCAAAGTCTATTTGAAATGGGAGATGAAGATAGAGCAAGTGTTCAATTGCAATAATTATAATGAGAAAAAGAAAATGAAGATAGCATCTCTTCAATTTAAGGACTATGCACTTGTTTGGTGGGATCAATTGCAAAAAGAGAGAAGAAGATATGGGGCGGAGCCTATTGAGACATGGGTTGAGATGAGAAAAATAATGAGGAGAAGATATGCTACATACCAATACCAAAGAGTTCTTCATAACAAATCAAAGAAGGAGGGCAACACTTCAACTTCTAAGGAGGCCATGGCTAGTGCTCATGGAAAGAAACCTATGGAAGTATCTCCTAATTTGAGAGAAAATGAAAAAAAGAGTGAAAAAAAGTGAAAATAAGAGTGATGAAAATGTGAAAAAGAATCAAGAGAAAAAATGTGAAAAATATGAGAGTATGGAAAAGGGTGAGAGACAATAAAAAGATGAGAACAAAACAAAAAGTGAGGTGGAAAAAGTAAATGCTTGTTTTGATGTTTTTCCTAACTCTTTGCCTACTTGTGTTGATTCTCTTTTGAAGGAAATCGAAGATGTTCCTCCAATGGAAGCTTGCAAGACAACCGATGTAATTGAAGAGCTAATCCCAAGGGAAGTACCCCATGGTTTGGGAACTTGCATGGTTTCCCAAAAGCATGGATATCTTAAGACAAAATTTGGTAATATGCTTGGTAAATTGCATGGGTCTTGTTATTCTTCTACATTTGATAGGAATGAAAACCTTCTTGATGAATTGCATGACTCTTATAATCTTCCTAAGATTGATTTGAGAATTATGAACCAAGACTTGAATGAATTCCTTGATAAATGTGTTGTGCATTCTAATGTTCGTTTGATTTATCACAACAATTTTGAGGAATGTGTTGGATTACTTAGAGAAAGTTTGTTTGCCAACTTGCTCACATACTCTTTTGATCAAAATAAAGTTAGCATTTTGAGGTTTATTATGAGCCCTAAAGGTTTGCATGTGACAATAATTGACGGGTTAACTACTATTCCCCTTCTTACTCTACCCACTCTTGCAAATTCTTTTAAGCTTTCATATGATGATCCTAATGTGTTTGAGAGGATTGTCTTGTTTGAAAAAGAACCATCTCATGTTTGTAATAAGGAGAATGTCCATGAGGCTCAACTTTCTTGGGAGCCTTTAAAAGAGAAAGTTCATTTTCGTTTATGACTATGTTCAAGCCAATAAAGGTAAACTTGAAAGTAGATTTTCACAAGAGGTATAATTTTCTGCTTGATCTTATAATTCATTACCTTTGCTATGAATGTGTTAGGATTGTACAAGATAGGAATGTGTTACACCTACTTGCTACATTTGATGGTTTCTATCAATTTCCATTTGATCCCGGAGGATGGGTGTGTGTACATAAAAAGAATAAAAGGTTTCCCAATAAAAGGAAATCAAAGGTCCACCCTTGAAGAGATGGGCTATTGCAAGTTGTAGGGAAAATAAATAAAAATGCCTTTGATATTGACTTATCTTCCTGGTATCTATGCCTTTCAGTTGATGTAGGGATTGAAGTAATAAATTCGAGGACGAATTCTCTTAAAGAAGGAGGGTATGATAGAGGCCAAGGGGGGCAAGTCAACTTTGCAACAAGAATGATATAGCTCAATAACGATCATGGATCAAGATGCTGATGCAAACCAAGGATGATGTCCAATTTGAGGCCAAATTAATATTTTTGATGAAAATTTTATTTTCATTGGGGTGAACCCGTATGCTTGATTTGGTCAGATCTTGAGCTATGAATCTCCGATTGATACATTCTTTGGTGCGTTGGAAAGCTTAGGGAATTATCTACAAATCATATCTCAGGCCTCTTGACCAAATTCGGCTTCTATCATGGTGAAAAAGGGCTGCAACTTTAATACGAATTCTTGGACCTTAAATGAGTTATATGTTAATTGGGCTACACTAAGCTTGATGAATGAGCAAGGCCCATTATGAATGGTGGCTGACACGTTTTTGGAACTTACAAAGGAGAGCAACCTTTGGCTTGCATGCCTAGGTAACTCCTTTAGAAGTTATGGAACCACTTTTATTATTTTCTTAAGTAGGATAGTTATGTTCTTTTAATAACCACTTAGTGGAGAGTTATGTCTAGTTATTAGGAGTTTATGTCATCTTATGATGACCTTTGGTTTTTATTTCCCTATGCTATATGTACACACCTATTACATGATGAATGACAACTTTGAGTTCATTTTGGATTGATTCCAATTGTGAGAGTGTTTTCTCTCTTGGGTTCTTCATTGAGCCAACCCTTGTTCTTATCAAGAATCCAAGATTCTTGTGGCGAACCTCACATTGGCTTATCAAATCCCCTTGGATTTGTGGCGCCTACCTCCCATTTCTCATCTTATCCAATTTTGTATTTCATCTTCTCCTATAATTTTGCTTGGTCACTCAAGGATAGATACGAAAATATATATGTTCCTTGTTAGGATCATATCATTTGGTATCTAGAGCCATCCTTCCTAGAGTGACTTATGATTTTGTTTTTTCAATTTTTTTTCGGAAGTTTGAATTTTTCTTAGTGGGTTCTTCGTGGAGTCACTAATGAAGAAAAATGATGCCAAGAAAATGGAGGATCTTTTCTATTCTAGATGCTATGTGAAGGACAAGATATGTAGCTTGGTCATTGATAGAAAGGGTTACATCAACCTAGCTAGTACCACCATGGTGAAAATGTTGGGACTTCCTCTTCTAGAGCACCCACGACCGTATGTCATTTGGAGCATCCCGGAGTTTAGTGATTTCGGTGACGTGATGGTGAACAAACAAGTACGAGTGCCATTCCGGATTGGGAGATATGAGGATGAGGTGTTATGTGATGTGGTGCCTATAGAAACAAGGCATTTGGTACTTGGGCGTCCTTGGAGAGCTGAACGAGAAGCGAAATATGATGTCTACAAAAATAGGTACTCATTTGTATTTAATAATCGTAAAATTACTCTTGGATCATTGTCACCAAAACAAGTGTATGAAGATCAAATGTACTTGAAAGGAGAGAGTGAGAAAAATAGAATGATTGAGAAAACAATAAAAGAAGAGTGTTCGGTGAATGAGGAAAGCAAAGAAGGAGAAGTAATAAAAAAAGAAAGCAATGAGAAAAAGGTAGAAGA
>JAUPTC010000437.1:0-12500 GCA_030762895.1 Sophora flavescens
CTCACCAGAAAAAGGTGCTCGCGTGGTGGTGGGGAGGGGAGCTCGAGTGGTGGCCAACGTTTGATGTGGTTACTGAGAGCAGAGGGACAAGGAGAGTTAGTGCGCGGGAAGGGGAAAGAGAGATGTCAAGTTATTGCAAAGAATGAGCGAGAAAGATAGAGTTAGGGTTAGGAGTGTACCTCGCGATGGTGGCGAAGAAGCCCTCGCGGTGGTTGCGGTGGAGAGGAGCTCGCAGTTAGGGTAGAGTGAGAGTGAGAGTGAGCGTGATGAAAAGATAAGAACAGAGACGTACAGAGCGAAGTGAAGAAGGCGCGTGGGTGTAAACGTTATAATCAAAAACCATTAATAAAATAATAGTTTACGTCAATTGTTTAATACAACTGACGTTAGAAGTCATTTTTAACGTCAGTTGTCTTAAACAAATGACGTTAAAAGTCATTGTTTAACATCAGTTGTTTAATACAGCTGATGTTAAAAATAAAATTTTTTTATTTTAAAAGAACTTTTAACCAGTTGTTGAAGATAACTGACGTTAAAGTGTATAAGTTTCTGCTAGAACATTCATTCCTTTGACTATTGTGCTACTTACCCATGTACCTTGTAACTTAATCCTCTTAATTAACATTAAGTTTATAGATCATTTTTGAAGAAAATCAGGTAGTCTCTCTTCTCTATATAAAGTACCATTCTTCTGTATCAGTCTGTAATACACCCTCTTCTTTTCCTCTATATTTAGTGCGTTTTCTATTCCTTCACAATATGGCTCTATCATATTTGAGACTTTTGTTATTTCTTCCTATACCTAGACTTAAAGGTTTCTGTCTTAATGGTCAAAAAACTTTTGAGGTTGAGTAAATCACATAACATGGATGGTAAGGTTGAGTGAATCACATAATGCGATTCCCTCACTTTATTTCATCCCCTTCATCCCTTTCACTCCGCTTTGGCTCCAAGTGATTGTGGATTAAGATGGAGCATCAAGGAATTCAAGTGAGGGAGGGGATGCATCCATTGGAGTTTCTGAGGACAAGACTGAGAAGAAAATGGCGTTGAAGCATAAACTTTTTTATATTTTAG
Source organism: Sophora flavescens (assembly GCA_030762895.1). Taxonomy (NCBI): domain Eukaryota; kingdom Viridiplantae; phylum Streptophyta; class Magnoliopsida; order Fabales; family Fabaceae; genus Sophora; species Sophora flavescens. The sequence continues at coordinate 1,078 of JAUPTC010000437.1, forward strand.
GGCTATGTTGCAGAAATTTTTTATCTTTTAATCATGTAATTGTAACTTATGAATCACTTCAATGATATACGATTTGATTATACATATAACTTGTTTTATGTTAAGTGTTTATTTATTTTAATTTGCACAAGAATTTGTTTACTAATTCAAGCTAATTAATTAAGATTAAAAATAAACTGCACTATATATGGAGTGATATGCGTTAAAAGTGACAGCAGGGAGATGACAACGAAAGAAAGATAGGAATGAGTTTCAGATAGGAATATAGGATTATTCACGTCAGTTATTTATTTAACTGAAGTAAAAAATCACACTTTTAACGTCATTTGTATAAACAACTGACGTTAAAAGTGTTAATAATTCTTGCAAATCACTTTTAACGTCAGTTCATTACACAACTGACGCAAATAGTGATTTAATATTTACAAAATTGCCACCGCCTCATTTTTAACGTCAAACGTATGGTCAACTGACGTAAAACATTCCCGTATATTACATTATTTCCACTAGTGCTTGGGAATATTATAAGTATGGTGCCTGCAAAAAATCAGCTCAAAATTCGATAGCTAGACCCATTTTCCATTTTTTGGGAATTGTTTCGGTTTTCCAATTTGAAAATTGATAAAAAAAAATGGTAAGGTGAAAAATTCTGTAAATGTTTCTCCCCCTAGATCCCATTTTTATAAGCATCCCTGCAAAAAATAAGGCCAAAATTCGACCTCTAGCTTGGGAAAAAAGACTATGTCTCCCCAGCAAAAAGGATGTCTTGTGCTGGAAAATCATGAAAAATCACCACTTCATGAAATGCCACGAAACTTGGTGGAAACCTTGGGAATATTATAAGTATGGTGCCAGCAAAAAATCAGCTCAAATTAGATGGCTAGACCAATTTTCCATTTTTAAGGAATTGTTTCGGTTTTCCACTTTGAAAATTGATTAAAAATATGGTAAGGTGAAAAATTCTGTAAATTTTGCGTCCCCTAGCTCCCATTTTTATAAGCATCCCTGCAAAAAATCAGGCCAAAATTCGACCTTTAGCTTTGAAAGAAAGAGTATGTCTCCCCAGCAAAAAGGATGTCTTGTGCTGGAAAATGGGTCTTTGCATATTATGCTATTATTGGGGGGGGGGGGGGGGTGCCTTACTAAATATATATATATATAAATATATATATATATATATATATATATATATATATATATATATATAATATTATATTATATATAGTAGTAGTAGTAGTAGTTGTAGTTGTAGTTGTTATCTCGGTGACAGCTAACTCCAACCACCGCTTAGATCGGCCTCGGTCGGTGCACGTGATACCCTATCTAGCTCGGTCGTTGCGGAAAGGAACCTAGGGAACGAAGGAATGGTGCACCGGGCACGGGTCCCCGGGTTCACCGGATTCATGGTTTGGGTCGGTTTGGCTCGGTGTGGTGCACCAGATTCATGACTCGACGCGGTCTAGAGCACCGGTCTGGTGCACCTGATTCATGGTTTGGCTCTATCTGGTGCACCTGATTCATGACTTGATCCGGTGTGGTGAACCAAATTCATGATTTGGCTCGGTGTGGTGCACTAGATTCCAGACTTTACTCGGTCTAGTGCACCAGATTCATGACTTGGCTCGGTCTGGTGCACCAGATTCCTGACTTGGCTCGGTGTGGTGCACCAGATTCCTGGTTTGGCTCGGTGTGGTGCACCAGATTCCTGACATGGCTCGGTGTGGTGCACCAGATTCCTGACTTGGCCCGGTTTGGTGCACCAGATTCCTGACTTGGCTCGGTGTGGTGCACCAGATTCATGACTTGGCGCGGTCTGGAGCACCAGATTCATGACTTGGCCCGGTCTGGTGCACCAGATTCAGGATTTGGCTCGGTCTGGTGCCCCTGATTCCTGACTTGGCTCGGTGTGGTCCACCGGATTCATGATTTGGCTCGGTGTGGTGCACCAGATTCCTGACTTGGCTCGGTCTGGTGCACCTGATTCATGGTTTGGCTCCGTCTGGTGCACCGGATTCATGACTTGATCCGGTTTGGTGCACCAGATTCATGATTTGGCTCGGTGTGGTGCACCAGATTCCTGACTTGGATCGATCTGGTGCACCAAATTCCTGATTTGGCTCGGTGTGGTGCACCAGATTCATGACTTGGCGCGGTCTAGAGCACCGGTCTGGTGCACCTGATTCATGGTTTGGCTCCGTCTGGTGCACCGGATTCATGACTTGATCTGGTGTGGTGCACCAGATTCATGATTTGGCTCGGTGTGGTGCACCAGATTCCAGACTTGGCTCGGTCTGGTGCACCAGATTCATGACTTGGCTCGGTCTGGTGCACCAAATTCCTGACTTGGCTCGATGTGGTGCACCAGATTCCTGACTTGGCTCGGTGTGGTGCACCAGATTCCTGACTTGGCTCGGTCTGGTGCACCAGATTCCTGACTTGGCTCGGTGTGGTGCCCCAGATTCATGACTTGTCTCGGTGTGGTGCACCAGGTTCTGACTTGGCTAGGTCTGGTGCTGATAAGGACATGGAGAACCAAGGGGCCATTCAAAGCTTAGGAGGACCAATGACTAGGGCAATGTCAAATAGGATCCAAGAAACCTTAGTCCAATTCATGACTAAGACGATTGCACACGGAGAAAAAAATGTAACTGCACCCAAAACCATGCCAGTCATACAAGCCATGGAAGAGGCGCAACTTGCATAAAAGAAATTTATTTTTAATTGAATAAAAGTGCAAGAGTCCAATTAATTTATTTGGGACTAAAGCACTAAGTTATTTTTATTTCTTTTGGTGTGTTTAATCCACTTCAAGTGGTTGTGTGGCGCAAGGAGCAAGGGTCCCACGCCTCTCAAAAGTCTTTGTGTAGTTTGAATAAATCAATAAACTTGCTGCCAAAGAAAGACAAAGAGAATGCTCTGATCAAGGCAAGAAAGGAGTTACACAAGACACAGTGATGAATGCTCCAATCAAGGCCAAAAAAAGGGAATTATACAAGACAAGATGATGAATGCTCCAATCAAGGCGAGAAAAAGGGAAGTACACAAGACAAGGAGATAAATGCTCCAACAACACAATAAAGGCGCAGCCACCACTTAATTGCATTTAATGAGTGGTTATGAAACCTTCCCCCGATCGTGGAGAGCAATCAAATCAGTAATAATTATTTTTAATTTCCTTTAGTTTCTTTGTACCCCAAGAAAGGAAGGATTTTTCTCTTTGTAATAGCAACAACCTCCCTCATTATATAAAGGGGGCGTAAGTTTCAGTAATAAATAAGAATGATTTCAGCAAAATTTTGATTTCATACTCTTTGGTTCTGGATTGGACCAGTTTATTGATCTTATAAAGAAATTCTCTTCTTGTGGTGATCCTCACATTCATAGGCTTATCCTTGTCTTGGATTAGACTAAGGTGGCGCCCCTACCTCCCAATTATCCATCTTCTTTTCATTTCACATATCAAAAAAAAAAGGAAAATACGAAAACATCAGTCACAACCAAGTTCCATTCTAAAAATCAAGAAATGGCCCATTTCTACATCAAGGAGGCCATCATTTGGTAATCAGAGAAAGGTTTCGACTTTGTTCAAAAGAATCCCAGGTTTCTCTATTCTTATCTTTGAGATCTGAATTCTTAACAAAAGAGAAAAAAAAGCGCAAAATACATATCTTGAATTCTGGTTGTGTTTCTTCCTTGTTGCAACACTATGAATTTTTTATTCCTTTCTTTTGGGTGAATTCTTTCTTGTTCTAGTCTCACAAACTTTGTGTTCAATTTTTGTTTCTTACCTTTCCTTTCCAAGATGATTGGGTGAGTGGATTATTACTTGAATTGGTTTCTTGTATTGAACATTTGCTGGTTTCTCTAAAGAACTGACAGAGTTATGGATGCTCAAAATCATTTGCTACTCGATGCCCTCACGGAAAAAATGAGAGAACTTTTGAGAGAGGGAGTGGAAAGTATAAATGAAAGAATTGACCAATTAGAAAACAGACAGAATGATAGTGAAGAGGAGGAACGGAGGAGGAGAAGACGTGATGAAACTAGAGAAGATAGGTTGGGTGGTATAAAAATAAAAGTACCACAATTTGTTGGGAAAAATGACCCGGAAACGTATTTGGAATGGGAAACTAAAATTGAACAAATTTTTTCCTATTACAATTACACTGAACTTCAAAAGGTGCATGCTGCTTCTATTGAATTTACAGATTACGCCTTGGTGTGGTGGGATCAATTGACAAAGGATAGGAGAAAGCACAATGAGCCAACCATTTGCCACATGGGAGGAGATGAAGAGGCTCATGAGAAGGAGGTTAATCCCATCTTACTACAACAAAGAGCTGCACAACAAATTACAGTGACTCAGACAAGGCAACAAAAGTGTTGATGAATACTACAAGGAGATGGAGGTGGCGAAGATTAGAGCAAATATGGAGGAAGATGATGCAGCAACCATGGCTAGGTTCTTGCATGGCCTAAATCGTGATATAAGTGACATAGTGGAACTACAACACTATGTTCAATTAGACAATTTGGTACATCAAGCCATAAGGGTAGAACAACAACTCAAGAGGAAGGGTCAAATAAGGAGAAGCACTATCACTTCTAATCCTCAAAATTGGAAGAACAATATTAAGAACGAAGGTACTTATTCATCCAAAGAAGCCGCGACTGACACAAAAGGTAAAAACACTACAACTAGTCCTTTTCAAGTTGTTTCAACTAACTGAGCTGTTAAGTGTTTCAAGTGCCAAGGCTTAGGACACATTGTATCTCAATGTCCTACCAATAGAATTATGATTGTAGAGGTGGTTGAGGAGGAAGATGAAGGGTCCTAAAAGTGTGACGAGGATTGTGTTGAGGAGGAGGCCCAAATACCTAGAGGAGAGCTACTTATGATAAAAAGGTTGTTGGAAGCCGTGGTAAAGGAGGAAGATACGACTCAAAGAGGTGGCCTTGCTGAAAAATTTACCTAACACTCAAGAATTGCCAAATTGCATAAATTTTCTTTTGCAGGAATTTGAGGATTTGTTCCCTAAGGAGGTACCAAGTGGGATGTCGCCCTTGAGAGGGATTGAACACCACATTGACCTCATCCCAGGCACTACTTTGCCTAATAGGCCAGCCTACAGGAGCAACCTACAACAAACGCAGGAGATATAAAAACAAGTGACTGAATTGGTAAGTAAAGGTTGGGTAAGAGAAAGTTTAAGTCCATGTGTTGTCCCTGTTATATTTGTCCCTAAGAAAGATGGCAGTTGGAGAATGTGCACTGATTGTAGGGCTGTTAATAATATCATTGTTAAGTATAGGCATCCAATACCTAGGTTAGATGACTTGCTTGATGAACTGTTTGGTGCATGCTTGTTTTAGAAAATTGATTTGAAAAGTGGATACCATCAAATTAGGATAAGGGAAGGGGATGAATGGAAAACTACTTTCAAAACCAAATATGGTTTATATGAGTGGCTAGCTATGCCTTTTGGATTAACTAATGCACCTAGCACTTTCATGAGATTAATGAACCATGTTTTGAGGGAATTTTTAGGAAAATTTGTTGTTGTATATTTTGATAATATCTTGATATATAGCAAAAACTTAGAGGACCATTGCATTCATCTAATGACTGTTTTAAAAGTACTAAGGAAGGAAAGCTTGTATGCAAACTTGGAAAAATGTGCGTTTTGCACGGATCAAGTTATTTTTCTAGGTTTTGGCATAAGCTCCCAAGGAGTACACGTGGATGAAGCAAAGGTGAAAGCAATCCAAGAGTGGCCAGCACCTAAAACCATGTCTGAGGTAAGAAGTTTCCATGGTTTAGCCAGTTTCTATAGGAGGTTTGTTAAGGATTTTAGTACTATTGTTGCACCTCTTAATGAAATTGTTAAAAGGAAGTTGATTTTAAATGGGGTGAGAAACAAGAACAAGCTTTTTCTATTCTTAAAGACAAGCTCACCCAAGCACCAATTCTAGCATTGCCTAATTTCTCAAAATCTTTTGAAATTGACTGTGATGCTTCCAATGTTGGAATTGGGGCGGTTTTGATGCAAGAAGGTCATCCAATTACTTATTTTAGTGAGAAATTAAAGGGGGATGCTTTAAATTACTCAACTTATGATAAGGATTTGTATGCCTTGGCAAGGGCATTGCAAACGTGGCAACATTACTTTCTGCCAAGGGAATTTGTCATTCACAGTGATCATCAATCCTTGAAGTATTTAAAGGGACAAGGTAAGTTGAACAAGAGACACGCTAAATGGGTTGAATTTCTGGAGCAGTTTCCTTATGTGGTTAAGCATAAGAAGGGTAAAGCCAATGTTGTGGCTGACGCATTATCAAGAAGGTACGCATTACTCTCCACCCTTGAAGCTAAAATTTTTGGTCTTGAGCACATTAAGGATATGTTTGAGCATGATCTTGATTTTTCTGATAAATATGCTGAATGTGTGCATGCTGCCCATAATGGATTTTTTAGGCACGATGACTATTTGTTTAAATAAAAAAGGTTGTGTGTGCCAAAGGGATCCATTAGAGAACTCTTAATCAAAGAGGCGCATGAGGGGGGCTTAATGGGACATTTTGGTGTTCCTAAAACTTTGGAATTTTTGCAAGAACATTTCTATTGGCTCCACATGAGAATTGATGTGCAAAAATATTGTGAAAAATGCATTGTATGCAAAAAGGCCAAATCCAAGGTTTTGCCCCATGGTTTATACACTCCATTGCCTATTCCTGAATACCCTTGGATTGACCTTTCCATGGACTTTGTCATAGGGTTACCTAGAACAAAGAACGGGAAAGATTCTATTTTTGTTGTTGTGGACAGGTTCTCAAATATGGCACATTTCATTCCATGCAAAAAGCTGGATGATTCTTGCCACATTGCTGATTTGTTTTTCAAAGAAGTGATGCGCCTACATGGCCTACCAAAAAGTATAGTGTATGATCGTGACACTAAATTTCTAAGCCACTTCTGGAGAACTTTGTGGGGTAAGGTAGGAACTAAGTTACTATTCTCTACAACTTGTCATCCCCAAACTGATGGGCAAACTGAGGTAGTAAACAAAACCCTCTCTACTCTTTTAAGGGCTTTACTTTCAAGGAATCTGAAAATGTGGGAAACATGGCTGCCACATGTTGAATTTGCTTATAATAGGGTTGTGCATAGTACCACAAATCATTCCCCATTTGAGATTGTGTATGGTTATAATCCTTTAACTCCTCTTGATCTATTACCATTACCTAACACATCTCTGTTGAAGCATAAAGATGGCAAAGCAAAGGCTGAATTTGTGAAAGGTTTGCATGAGAAAATTAAACTGCAATTTGAAAAGAAAAATGAAAGCTATGCCAAAAGTGCCAATAAAGGGCGCAAGCGGGTTACTTTTGAACCTGGAGATTGGGTCTGGATCCATATGAGGAAAGAAAGGTTTCCATCACAAAGGAAATCTAAGTTAATGCCTAGGGGCGATGGCCCTTTTCAAGTGATTGCCAAAGTCAGTGATAATGCTTATAAAGTTAACCTTCCAGGTGAGTATGGTGTTAGTGCCACTTTCAACGTTACTGACTTGTCTCCTTTTGATGTAGGTGATGAGGACTTCAATTCGACCTTGAATTCTCTTCAAGAGGGAGGGAATGATGAGGACATGGATCACCAAGAGGCCATTCAAAGCTTAGGAGGACCAATGACTAGGGCAATGTCAAATAGGATCCAAGAAACCTTAGTCCAATTCATGACTAAGACGATTGCACACGGAGAAAAAAATTTAATTGCACCCAAAACCATGTCAGTCTTACAAGCCATGGAGGAGGCGCAACTTGCATAAAAGAAATTTATTTTTAATTGAATAAAAGTGCAAGAGTCCAATTAATTTATTTGGGACCAAAGCACTAAGTTATTTTTAATTCTTTTGGTGTGTTTAATCCACTTCAAGTGGTTGTGTGGCGCAAGGAGCAAGGGTCCCACGCCTCTCAAAAGTCTTTGTGTAGTTTGAATAAATCAATAAACTTGCTGCCAAAGAAAGACAAAGAGAATGCTCCAATCAAGGCAAGAAAGGAGTTACACAATACAAAGTGATGAATGCTCCAATCAAGGCCAAAAAAAGGGAATTATACAGGACAAGATGATGAATGCTCCAATCAAGGCGAGAAAAAGGGAAGTACACAAGACAAGGAGATAAATGCTCCAACAGCACAATAAAGGCGCAGCCACCACTTAATTGCATCTAATGAGTGGTTGTGAAACCTTCCCCTGATCGTGGAGAGCAATCAAAGCAGTAGTAATTATTTTTAATTTCCTTTAGTTTCTTTGTACCCCAAGAAATGAAGGATTTTTCTCTTTGTAATAGCAAGAACCTCCCTCATTATATATAGGGGGCGCAAGTTTCAATAAAAAATAAGAAAGATTTCAGTAAAATTTTGAGTTCATACTCTTTGGTTCTGGATTGGACCAGTTTAATGATCTTATCGAGAAATTCTCTTCTTGTGGTGATCCTCACATTCATAGGCTTATCCTTGTCTTGGATTAGACAAAGGTGGCGCCCTTACCTCCTAATTATCCATCTTCTTTTCATTTCACATATCAAAAAAAAAAAAAAGGAAAATACGAAAACATCAGTCACAACCAAGTTCCATTCTAAAAATCAGGAAATGGCCCATTTCTACATCAAGGAGGCCATCAGGTGCACCTTATTCATGATTTGGCTCGGTGTAGTGCACCAGATTCCTGACTTGGCTCGGTGTGGTGCACCAGATTCCTGACTTGCCTCGGTCTGGTGCACTAGATTCCTGACTTGGCTCGGTGTGGTGCACCGGATTCATCATTTGGCTCGGTCTGGTGCACCAGATTCCTGACTTGGCTCGGTCTGATGCACCAGATTCCTGATTTGGCTCGGTGTGGTGCACCAGACTCCTGACTTGGCTCGGTCGGTGCGGACAGGAACCAAGGTTGCAAGGGTATGGTGCACATGGCACTGACCGGTTGAAGGTGTTGCTGCCGGAAGATGGAGGTTCATTTTGGGTGGCTAGTGACTCGTGCGCCGAGGTTGAAAGTGTGACATTGCATCACATGTGACTCGTGCATGATCATCGTGCTCGGCACACGTCGCAGATGCACCAAGCACTGACGGACAAAAGTTGTGATACAAGCTAGAGATCATTTCCCTGACCCCCCTAGACTTTTTATAAGGAGTGGTGGAAAAGCAAACCTGTAAATCAGGGTCCACCACATGTTTAAGTATGCTAGTATACCACATTTCGGCTAAAAGTTCCCAAAACTCCAACCCCTCAATGAAATGCAACGAAATTTGGAGATAAAGCTGTAAATAATATAGCAAGAGTGCCTGCAAAAATTCAGGTCAAAATTAAATTTGTAGCCTAGGTTCCTTATCGTCGAACTGTTGCATATCCCTGATTTCGGTTGAAAAATCATAAAAAATCACAACCTTCATGAACTGCCACGAAACTTTGTGGGCACGTTGAGAATATTATAAGTAGTGTGCCTGCAAAAAAATCAGCTCAAAATTCGATGGCTAGACCCATTTTCCATTTTTCGGGAATTGTTTCGGTTTTCCACTTTGAAAATTTATTTAAAAAAATGGTATGGTGAAAAATTCAGTAAATTTTTCGGCCCCTTGATCACATTTTCATAAGCATTCCTGCAAAAAATAAGGCCAAAACTCGACCTCTAGCAAGGAAAAAAAGAGTATGTCTCCCCAGCAAAAAGGATGTCTTGTGCTGGAAAATGGGTCTTTGCATTTTATGCTATTATAGGGGGGGAGGGGGGAGGTGCCAGCCTGACCCTGACCTGGTGCCAAGCATGGTGCACCATGGTCCACCCCCCCAACGCCGGTGCATTGATCCTAAACATTGCACATCGACCTTGCCCACGGCATGGTAGGTGACTGGATCGGGTCATCTTCCGACCGACCGACTACATGGGCCGGGATGCGGGCGGGCCCAGGGCGTGCCCGGGAGGTGGGCCCGGGGAGGGACCTAGAGGTGGGTATGGGGAAAAATGTGGGCATTGGATTAGACCGTTTTTGTGGGGATTTTCCATGGTGTGTTGAGGATTCATGGGTGTGGCTCCTCGACCTTAGTTGTAGATGGACGTTGTGTTAGGTTATACCTTTCCGGGCGGATCCGCAACACGAAGGGACACGTGATCTTCTGGATGTGACCAAGACGGGGGTCCCCAACACCAAACCGGTTGAAGGCACACCATAAAGGATCCTCGCAATGTGGCTGGCACCCGTTTTAAAAATGTTGGATTTCGAAATTTTGTCAATTTCGTTTTTAAAAATGTTGGCTTTCGATTTTATCAATTTCGTGGGGTACTCGATGGTGTGGCGAGGCTGTGAGTGCGTCGTTCCTTGACCTTGGTTATGGATGGACGTGGTGTTAGGTGATGATGCCTTCCGAGGCAGAGCCGAAGCACCAAGAAACGGGTGATCGTTATGAAGTGGCCTTGTAAGGGGTGCTCAAACACCAGATCGGCTGAAGATGCATCGGAAAGGATCTTCACGATGTTGTTGATTTTTAAAAATGTTGGCTTTCGATATTTATCAATTTTTGTGGGGTACTCGATGGTGTGGCGAGGTTGTGGGTGCGCGGTTCCTCGACCTTGGTTGTGGATGGATGTGGTATTAGGTGATGCCTTCCGGGGCGGAGCCGAAGCACCAAGGTACGGGTGATCATCCTGAAGTGGACTTGTAAGGGGTGCTCAAACACCAGACCGGCTGAAGGCGCATCGGAAAGGATCCTCGCACTGTTGTTGGTTTTTAAAAATGTTGGCTTTCTATATTTATCAATATTGTGGGGTACTCGATGGTGTGGCGAGGCTGTGGGTGTGCGTCTCCTAGACCATGGTTGTGGATGCACGTGGTGTTAGGTGATGCCTTCCGGGGCAGAGACGAAGTACCAAGAGATGGGTGATTGTCCTGAAGTTGCCTTGTGAGGGGGTGGTCAAACACCAGATCGGCTGAAGGCGCATCGGAAAGGATCCTCGCGATGTTGTTGGTTTTTAAAAACGATGGCTTTCGATATTTATCAATTTCATGGTGGGGTACTCGATGGTGTGGCGATCCTGTGGGTGCACGACTCCTCGACCTTGGTTGTGGATGGACTGGTGTTAGGTGATGCCTTCCGAGGCGGAGTTGAAGCACCAAGAGACGGGAGATCGTCCTGAAGTGGCCTTGTTAGGGGTGCCCAACACCTAATCGGTTGAGGCGCATCGAAAAGGATCCTCGCGATGTTTTTTGTTTTTAAAAATGTTGGCTTTTGATATTTAACCATTTCGTGGGGTTCTTTATGGTGTGGCGAGGCTATGGGTTCCCGACTCCTCGACCTTGGTTGTGGATAGATGTGGTGTTAGGTGATGCCTTTTGGGGTGGAGTCGAAGCACTAAGAGACGGGTGATCGTCCTG
>JAUPTC010000437.1:17500-40000 GCA_030762895.1 Sophora flavescens
ACCGACCCTGATCTTCTGTGAAGGGTTCGAGTGAGAGCATACCTGCCGGGACCCGAAAGATGGTGAACTATGCCTGAGCGGGACGAAGCTAGAGGAAACTCTGGTGGAAGCCCGCAGTGATACTGACGTGCAAATCATTCATCTGACTTGGGTATAGGGGCGAAAGACTAATCGAACCATCTAGTAGCTGGTTCCCTCTAAAGTTTCCCTCAGGATAGCTGGAGCCCGCGGCCGAGTTCTCTCGGGTAAAGCCAATGACTAGAGGCATCGGGGGCGCAACGACCTCGACCTATTCTCAAACATTAAATAGATAGGACAGTGCGACTGCAACGTTGAGCCGTGCCACGGAATCGAGAGCTCCAAGTGGGCCATTTTTGGTAAGCAAATCTGACGATGGGGGATGAACCGGAAGCCGGGTTACGGTGCCCAACTGCGTGCTAACCTAGACCCCACAAAGGGTGTTGGTCGATTAAGACAGCAGGACGGTGGTCATGGAAGTCGAAATCCGCTAAGGAATGTGTAACAACTCACCTACCGAATCAACTAGCCCCGAAAATGGATGGTACTGAAGCGCGCGACCTATACCCGGCCGTCGGGGCAAGGTCCATGCCCCGATGAGTAGGAGGGTGCGACGGTCGCCGCAAAATCCAGGGCGTGAGCCTAGGCGGAGCGGTCATCGGTGCAGATCTTGGTGGTAGTAGCGAATATTCAAATGAGAACTTTAAAGGCCGAAGAGGGGGAAGGTTCCATGTGAACGGCACTTGCACATGGGTTAGTCGATCCTAAGGGACGGGGGAAGCCCATCTGATAGCGCTCTGAGCGCGCACTCCGAAAGGGAATCAGGTTAAAATTCCTGAATCGGGACGTGGTGGCTGACGGCAACGTTAGGGAGTCCGGAGACGTCGGCGGGGGCCCCGGAAAGAGTTATCTTTTCTGTTTAATAGCCTGCCTACCTTGGAAATGGCTCAGCCGGAGGTAGGGTCCAATGGCTGGAAGAGCACCGCACGTCACATGGTGTCCGGTGTGCCCCCGGCGGCCCTTGAAAATCGGGAGGACCGAGTGCCTCCCACTCCCGGTCGTACTCATAACCGTATCAGGTCTCCAAGGTGAACAGCCTCTGGTCGATGGAACAAAGTTAGCTGTAACAGATTGATTTTAATTATGTTGTTCAACTGGTTAAAATATAATTAAATTATATTTTAAATTTGAGAGTTAGAAAGTGTTTTTGATTAAAATAAAATCATATTCATAGTCTACTTTATGGTAGAGGGTTACTGTAAAATTTTCGGTTGAAAATTCTGAGGAAAGTCGGTCTGCGTTTTCATTGCCGGTACAAGTTTACTGTGCTGAAAACCTAATTTTGACCCGTGAATGAGATAGTTAGTGTTTTAATTATGTTTCCTTCAACTTTGGTTATTTTGAAAATTTTCGTTCAAAAATAAAATAAAATATTTTATTCGGGCGAAATCGTCGGAAGAATTACGATCGGAAATGCAACCGGGTACGAAATGGAGCAGAATAGGAGACATAAAAGGCTTGAGGTGAGATGAGGGAGTGAGGTGACTCACTAGAGGTATGGCCTAAGCTACCTCCTAAAAAGTGGTCATGATGGACTTTTTGAAATATATCATATTATATTCTAAAAACATATTTTTCTCTTTCCTCTTCAACCGAACAAGGCACAAGATCAAAACTTGCTATCCAAGCTCATTCCTATCTTCTCAATTTCGTGCCACTCTCTCTCCTCTCTATATATACCCCTTTCATTTTCACTTCATCATCTTCCTCCTTCATCCTCCATTAAACCTTCATCTTCTTCTTTCTTCTTATAGTTCAAGCTCTTAAAGCTTTAGCTTTTATTCATCTTTTCTACTTAAGTTCTTCATTAAAGTTCTTCCTTATGCTAAGGGTAATGCTCTCATATGAATCTTTTTTCAAGTTTCATCTTTTATTTCTTAGTTTACTTTATGTGTTCTTTATATGCTTTAAACGTCTAAAATCTTTCTAAAATGGTAGAAAACTACTTTTGAGTTGAAACCACTTTCCATAGTCTTGTTATAACTTATATTTTCACATACTAAGAGGTTATGTAAAACAAAAATCTCTACCTATCTCTTCCAATGAAGGCCGAATGCTAGCATTTGTGACCTAGGAAGTTTTTGTTTCAACTTTTGGAATATGATCATGTGTTTGAGTTTCTAACTATCCATTGATCTTAAATCTATAAATCTTGGAAGTTTTGATAGCTTGTTCCTATGATGACTGAAAATATGAATAAGTAAGCCTAGGATACTATGTTTCAACTTTCCAAGTATGATCGAGGATTTAGAACTCTTAATACCTTGTGATTCTAAACCTAAGAGTTATTGTTAAACAAATAATATTTTTTCCTCATCATCCTATGATGGCCTAAACTTAGTGTTTAGGTACTAGGATGTTTGAGTTTTTATTTTTCCAAAATGATCATGGACTTAAGCTCCATAAGATATTTGGATGCAAAGTCTAAGAGTTTGGAAAGTTTATGGATTTCTAACTTGTTTATTCTATGTTATTAAAGCTAGGATGTATTACTTTCATTTTTCCAAGATGATCATGGGCTTGAGCTCCATAAGATATTTGGATGCTAAGTCTAAGAGATTGGAATGTTTAAGTTTCCATTGTTTTCCAAAATGATCATGGACTTGAGCTCCATAAGATATTTGGATGCTAAGTCTAAGAGATTGAAAACACTACTACAGAAAATGGTTTTAGTAGCACACATTTAATAGCGTTTCTTACTAAAACGCTATTGAAAAGGAGACGGAAGACTTTTAATAGAGCTTCCTCAAGAAAGTGCTATCTTAAGTTAGGAATAAGATAGCGCTTCGCCAAGGAAGCGCTATTAAAAGTTGATAGGTTAGAATAGATAGCGCTTCCTTAAGGAAACGCTATCTATTTCGAACCCTTAGATAGTGTTTCCTTAAAGAAGCGTTGTCTATTCATTATCTAAGATAGCGTCTTCCAAGAAAACGCTATCTATTTATTACCCTAAAAATAAAATTGTTCTCTCCCACTCACTTTTCCCTCGATCCCAGAAAATTCGCTCACTTTTCGCATGACCTAGCTACTCTCAGTCACCACAACCTTCTCGTTTGCGCCGTCTCCCTCATTTGTGCATCTGCCTCGAGACTGCCGTACGTCTTCTACGCCGCCGTCGCCGTCCTTGTCCTCACCACCATACCGCTCGCCCTCGTTTGTTGCTTCTCTTCTCCTCCCAAATATTTGGTTTAAGATTAGAGAGAAGAAGAAAATGGCGAAACCAAGCGCTGACGATTCAGAGCTCCAGCGAGCTTGCGAGGCTGCGATTGAGGGCACTAAACAGAGGATTGTGAGCTTCCCAACCAGGTTTGCTTCCTCTCTTTCAAATTTCTCTGTTTTACGTTTACATTCCCCGATCCCTTTTGCATTTCCTTTTTCTAGGGTTTCTTGATTGCTTCCTTACTGATCAGGATCTGTTGATCATTTTAGTTATAAGGAAAGAAACAAGTTCTGAGGACAGTGGCAACAACAATGGTGATTGCTGTTATTCTTGCAACCTTCGCCTTTTCATCTTCCTATCAGTCTCGCCAATCCCCCAATTCCCCAAACGCGGTATTCCCTTCCAACACAAATCGCTTCCCACTCGTGAAATCATTCGCTACCACTCCCTCACCTCTTCACATGGACCCCAATCCCACTTCTCAGGTTTCCCTTTCCTTTTCACTCCTCTCTTCAATTCATCACTTCATTATTATTATGCTATAATCTTAAAATTCAATTCTCATTTAACATTCATCTCTTTCGTCTTTCTCTCACTGATCGATCTTTGCCATTTTACCGGAGTTACTGGTCAGTTTCATCATTTTCACTTTTTCCGGTGTTTCTATGCAATTGCTAATTTAAAGGGGGTTTTAGCTAAAATAATTTAATTTAATCCTTATTCATCTTTTTTTTCTAGGGTTAATTTGGTGACAGACGGAATACATGGTGGATATGAAATTTGAAGGTTGTGTTAATGCTGTCAAAAATAAGTTGCTGACCATACAAGGTAGGTGTTCTTATATACTTTGCCAATTTCTTTATATTTATAATGTTTTTAGTACTTTAGATAATCATTGAAAAGTGAAATTGAATTGATTTGAGTGGATTTCTACACATGCACAACTAAAGTTAAAATCAAAAATTCAAATTCTAATTCAAATCACTTTATATTTTATAAATTAGACAAATGATTATAATTTCTGAAACAAAAGGTCTCCTTTATGAGAGATTTCCATATTTATGTCATTCAGGTTCTGTCACTTTTTGCAGGAGTAAAGAATGTAGAGGTGGACTTGAGCAATCAGGTAGTTAGGATTCATGGTTCATCACCTGTGAAGACCATGACTGAAGCTTTGGAGCAGACTTGTAGAAAAGCCCGATTAATCGGACAAGGAGTTCCTGAAGGTTCGGTAGTTAAACCCTTGCTCTATTTGGTTCATGTGTGCAAATTTTATAGCACTAGTATCACCATTTTTGTTTCATTCATTTTCTTGCACCTCAGATTGTAAAATTCACATCAAATAGCTCACTTTATACTGTTGCTTCCCCTTGGCCTTCTGTACTTTATCCTCAGTTAATAAGCAGGATCTTTATTAAAAAGAAAAAAAGTAGGATCTAGAAGGTTTTCTTTTGCTTGTGCTCACTTGGACTGTGTACTTGAATTTACAGTCCCTCATTACCGTGATAGTTGTTACCCTTTGATTTCACACAACGAGATCATGATTGATGAAGTTAACTTGAAGCACAAATTGTACTTTACATTTTGGTTCGCACAATCTTGTGGAGCTTTTCTTCTTGTAGTTTACATTTGGAACTCATGCGAAAGTTTCAATTGTACAATTGGTAAGTGATGAAGTACAATTTATGAATAGTCGAACAGAAATAAAGGCAACCCAGGATCAATGTTCTTCTCTGTTGAGCATTCATTTTGCTTGGTATGCTAGAAAATGTAGGAATGCAAAATGTTGTGACCTTTTATTTTCCCATTTCTTAATTATAATAAGCACAGTGAACCTTTTGTTCTGTTTTTGAATTTTCCATTTCGTTTTGCAGTTTTTGTGTTATTGGGTTAAACCCCATTTCATCGATCTTCAGGATCTTTCACTCAAACCCCAGGTGTGGATTTTATTTGTTGCTTTGGTTGGGTTATTATTTTGTGGGGAATATTGGTGGTTTAGGTATTCTGATATTGGTGATGTTGTTCTTGTTCAATACTGATCAGAGTGAATATGGGAAGCATGAGGGAGTATGTGTAATTTGCTTGGATAAGATACTGCTTCAGGAAAAGGCTCTTGTAACAGGTTGCTACCATGCTTACTGGTTTGTCTCAATTTTTCTGAAGGTGATGGTTGTTTTCTCCGGATGTGTATACATATAATATAATCTATAATAGTGATAGACATGTCTTCTATATATCTATTAATATTAGATTATTTTAAGATATCAAATTTACTGTAAAGTTTTTTTCTTTTTATATATAGTTTTCCTCTGAGTAGTACTACACCTACCTTTTTGCCGAACTTCTAGAACTAAAAATGGGCTATTTAAGTTTAAGACAAATCAAAGCTGCTACTAATAACTTTGATCCAGTAAATAAGATAGGTGAAGGAGGCTTTGGGCCAGTTTACAAGGTAACTTTGGATAGCAGCATTAAGTTTTGAAGCATTGGATTATGTCATTTATCCCCAATATTTTATATAAGAAAACATGATACTGAAGATATTAGATATTCACAGGGTATATTGTCAGATGGTGCTGTCATTGCTGTTAAGCAGCTCTCCTCCAAATCAAAGCAAGGGACCCGTGAATTTGTTAATGAAATAGGCATGATATCTACTTTGCAGCATCCAAATCTTGTGAAGCTTTATGGTCGTTGCATTGAAGGAAACCAGTTGCTGCTAATATATGAATACAATTGTGTAAAATAAAATCATGAAGGCCTTTTATTTTTGGATGATCCTTTAAGATTTTGTTTTTGTGGATTCTTGCAGCTTTATTCACAGCAAGGCCATCAATAAGGATTTTGTGCGATCAAGTAGAAGATGGAAGCCACATGCATAAATTGTTTAGAATTACTAGTGTGTTAATTAGCTTGTATACATTGTTAGTAGTGCATGGTTATTGTCTAGTATAGGTTAGCGACTTTTTGGTTTATGGACTTAAATATTAGAATTGGTTATGTGTAAGCCTTACTATGAATTATGTTAAAGTATATTACTTAATTAATTGGTTATAATATGCATTATTTTGATATTTGGTTTGGTATATATATATATATATATATATATATATATATACTTACCAATATTGTATGTAAACTTTGTACACTATATATGTGTATGTGTGTGATGTACCTAAATGCAGTGTTACTGTGAATTGATGAGGGATGGTTGTGTAGGTGGGAAATGTAGAAAAACAGTGAATAATGAGAAGGGGGGGGGGGGGGGGGGATAGGTAGAGCTTTCTTGAAAAAATGCTGCCTAAAGTAACAAATAGATAGCGCTTCCTTGAGAAAGTGCTGTCTAAAGTATGTAATAGATTTTCTTATTACCAACTTTAGACAGCGTTTTCTCAAGGAAGCGCTGCCTATTCCTACTTTCAGTAGCGTTTTCTTGAAAAAACACTGCCTAAAGTGACAAATAGATAGCGCTTCCTTGGGAAAGCGCTGTCTAAATTATGTAATAGATTGTCTTATTACCAACTTTAGACAGCGCTTTCTCAAGGAAACGCTACCTATTCCTACTTTCAGTAGCTAGCGCTTTTTTAAGCGCTATTGAATCTCTCCCACCTTCAGTAGCGGGTGAATAGATAGCGCTTTGAAGCACTACTAACGGCAAAAAAAAAAAGTGCTATTGCTGCCCTTTTCTGTAGTAGTGAAAGTTTAAGGATTTCTAACTTGTTTATTCTATGTTATTAAAGCTAGGATGTATTACTTTCATTTTTCCAAGATGATCATGGACTTGAGCTCCGTAAGATATTTGGATACTAAGTCTAAGAGATTGGAATGTTTAAATTTCCATTGTTTTCCAAAATGATCATGGACTTGAGCTCCATAAGATATTTGAATGCTAAGTCTAGGAGATTGGAAAGTTTAAAGATTTCTAACCTATAAATCCTATGAAGGCCAAACCTAGAAGGTTATGGACCTAGGATACTTTTTTCTTATTTTTCCAAAATGATCATGGTTTTGAGCTCCTTAATACATATGGATGCTAAACCAAAGAGATTGGAAAGTTTAGTGATTGCTAGCCTATTTTACTAGCCTTGGCCGAATACCCTAAGTTTATAACTTAGTGGGATTTTAATTCAACTTTGTTAAGTGGTCATTGTTTATGAACTCCTAACACTTAAGGATCATAAATCCATGAGTTGTATAATTTTCGGGAATCTCTAACCCTAAGAACTAGTCTTGGCCAAACCTATACCTTGTGGTTTAGTGTTCTTGTTTGATTTTAACTTCCATCTCGGAGGAAACGAGGACGTTTGTGGTATACCTCTTCGAGCATCTATCTCCTTACCTTCACAGAAGGTGGAGTTAGTACTTTATGGTGTGACAACGAGGAGCTTCGAGTTGTGTAGGGTGACCTAACCTATCGTCGGAATGGATAAGTAGTAGTTTATATAATAATTGTGTAGGGTGACCTAAACCCTACTAGTAGTCGAGTAATTGACAAGACTAAAATCACATTGGAAACCTTTTCTGAAAAACCAATGGCGATTCAAGGATTGTAGGTTTATCGATATTAGGTTGATTTTAGATTGTTGATGGTTGATTTGATTTTATTACCTTTATTGAATGGATTTTGTGCTATGATTGGTGATATGGGAATATTTTGATTGATGTTGAGTTATGCATGATCTGCCTGGTTTGTATTATTATGCTTAGTGGTTTTGAAGCAAAGATATATTTGTTGTCTACGAGATGATTGTTTTGGGTGTGGATAATAATGATTTAGAAGTGCCTAACCTAGATGATGTATGTTAAAGAGGTGTTATGGCATAGAATATGTGTCAAGTTCTAATGGAAGGTTAAGGCACCAGGATGTTATTAAAACGGGTTGGTGAGATTCAAGTATAGGTGTTGTTGTCCACAACCGTGTATTGGTAATATAATACACAAGGACAAAAGTGTATTGGTAATATAATACACAAAGACAAAAGTGTATTGGTAATATAATACGCAAGGACATCTGTGTATTGGTAATATAATACATGTAAAACACTTGTGTATTGGTAATATAATACACCGTGTATTGGTAATATAATACACGTAAAAATCAAGAGTTCTCGCGAGACCACTTCCACCTTAGGAAATAGGTGTGCAACTATGGTGTATTTGAGTAGCATGAGATTGGGGGGTAGAGGATGATATATTAACTTGAGGGTGACCTATTAGTTATGTGCGTTGTTTGTCTGTGACAATTACTGTATGATTTACTATGACTCTTTTCTGCTTTTTGATGATAAAACTGTTTTCTTATCCCCTATGTTTCTGTATTCTTGTGGGTTACTTTACTTACATTAGAAGACCCGATGGAGGATTATGTTGCTGAGGAGCAGGACGGAGCTCTGTATGAAACAGAGGTTGCTGAGGAATTGGATGGAACTCCTTACGAACCAGAGGCTGGAGGTCGAGATGTGATCCATGGCAAGTAGAGTATAGATAGTCTGGCTAGTGTGTCTAAGAAGGAGTATTTTTATATGTTTCCGCTAAGTATGGCACTTTAAGTTTATGCCTGTGAGGGATCCTACTGAGAGGATTCCCTCAACAATGTTTTGGTAATGAAATAAATAAACAGGTGTGTATTTATATATATTACAACCTTGGTGTGTTTAATTTACAGAAGTTATATGATTGTTTAAATAAATTTTTAATTTTTACGTACTTTTCACGCTAAGTGCACGATTAAGGAATTAATTAATAAGGTTTTAAGCTAATAAAACACCGGGGCACAATGGGGTGTCTCATAGGCAAGGGAAGTCGGAAAAATGGATCCGTAACCTCGGGAAAAGGATTGGCTCTAAGGGCTGGGACGGGGGTCCCAGTCCCGAACCCGTCGGTTGTCGGTGGACTGCTCGAGCTGCTCCCGCTGCGAGAGCGGGTCGCCGCGTGCCGGTCGGGGGACGGATTGGGAACGGGCCCTTTGGGGCCTCTTCCCCAGGCGTCGAACAGTCGACTCAGAACTGGTATAGACTAGGGGAATCCGACTGTTTAATTAAAACAAAGCATTGCGATGGTCCCTGCTGATGTTGACGTAATGTGATTTTTGCCCAATGCTCTGAATGTCAAAGTGAAGAAATTCAACCAAGCGCGGGTAAACGGAGGGAGTAACTATGACTCTCTTAAGGTAGCCAAATACCTCGTCATCTAATTAGTGACGTGCATGAATGGATTAACGAGATTCCCACTATCCCTGTCTACTATCCAGCGAAACCACAGCCAAGGGAACGGGCTTGGCGGAATCAGCGGGGAAAGAAGACCCTGTTGAGCTTGACTCTAGTCTGACTTAGTGAAATGGCTTGAGAGGTGTAGGATAAGTGGGATCTGGAAACAGCGAAAGTTAAATACCACTACTTTTAACGCTATTTTACTTATTCCGTGAATCGGAGGCGGGGCGTTGCCCCAGTTTTTGGACCCAAGGCCGGCCTGGGCTGGTCGATCCGGGTGGAAGACATTGTCAGGTGGGGAGTTTAGCTGGGGCGGCACATCTGTTTAAAGATAACGTATGTGTCCTAAGATGAACTCAACGAGAATAGAAATCTCGCGTGGAACAAAAGGGTAAAAGCTCGTTTGATTCTGATTTCCAATACGAATACGAACCATGAAAGCGTGGCCTATCGATCCTTTAGTCCTTCAGAATTTGAAGCTAGAGGTGTCAGAAAAGTTAGCACAGGGATAACTGGCTTGTGGCAGCCAAGCGTTCACAGCGACGTTGCTTTTTGATCCTTCGATGTTGACTCTTCCTATCATTGTGAAGCAAAATACACCAAGTGTTGGATTGTTCACCCACCAATAGGGAACGTGAGCTGGGTTTAGACCATCGTGAGATAGGTTAGTTTTACCCTACTGATGACAGTGTGGCAATAGTAATTCAACCTAGTACGAGAGGAACCATTGATTCGCACAATTGGTCATCGTGCTCGGTTGAAAAGCCAGTGGCACGAAGCTACCGTGCGTTGGATTATGACTGAACGCCTCTAAGTCAGAATCCGGGCTAGAAGCGATGTGTGCGCCCATCGCCCGTTTGTCGACCAGTAGTTGGGGGCCTAGGCCGCCCACAGGCACGTGCAGTTGGTTAACCCTGCGGGGTCGATGAGCCTCGTGGGATGCCTTGAAGTGAAATTCCCCACTGGGTGGTAGGTAGAATTCTTTGTAAATGACTTAAATACACGAAGGGGTATTGTAAGTGGCAGAGTGGCCTTGCTGCCACGATCCACTGAGATTCAGCCCCAGCCGCTTCGATTCGTCCCTCCCCTCCCCCCACCCTTGGTTTGGCCCAAGTCACCGAGGGGGTTATTGGGACCGTGACTCAAATGGTTGGCGGGTTGCCAATAAGTGTCGCGAGAAGCCAAGGAGCAGGGGACGATTGTCCGAGTGCACGTGAACGGGTCAGGACGCCTGATCTGGTGACGTGTGGCTCAGCCCTGGGTACACGTGGGCAAGTCCGGGAGCCCGACCGTGGGTCACGCGACCGAGCCGGTGAGGCAATGAACCCAAGGAGCAAGGGTCGAGTCAACGAGTCCTGGTACGGAAATCCCGGTTCCTGGTGCAAGTGGTCGGTTCGTGATTCTCGATATGGCTTATTCGGTGTATAGTCCTAGTGCATTGGGTGCAGGTCCCTGGTGCACGTGATGCCTGATCAAGCTCAGTGGGTGCGGTCGGGAACCAAGGATGCATGGGTCTGGTGCACAGGGTACATGTCCCCGGTTTGGTTGAAAAATCATGAAAAATCACCACATTCATGAAACGCCACGAAACTTGGTGGAAAACTTGGTAATATTATAAGTGTGGTGCCTGCAAAAAATCAGCTCAAAATTCGGTGGCTAGACCAAGGCACGGGTCCCCGGGTGTACCAGATTCATGGTTTGGCTCGGTTTGGCTTGGTGTGGTGCACCGGATTCCTGATTTGGCTCTGTGTGGTGCACCAGATTCATGACTTAGCGAGGTCTAGAGCACCGGTCTGGTGCACCTGATTCATGGTTTGGCTCCGTCTGGTGCACCAGATTCATGACTTGATCCGGTGTGGTGCACCAGAATCATGATTTGGCTCGGTGTGGTGCTCCAGATTCCACACTTGGCTCGGTCTGGTGGACCAGATTGATGACTAGGCTCGGTCTAGTGCTCCAGATTCCTGACTTGGCTAGGTGTGGTGCACTAGATTCCTGGTTTGGCTAGGTGTGGTGATCCAGATTCCTGACTTGGCTCGGTGTGGTGCACCAGATTCCTGACATGGCGATGCGGTGCACTAGATTCCGACTTTCCGACTCTGCACCGCACGATTCCTAACTGGCTCGGTGTGGTGGAGGCGATTCATGACTTAGCGTGATGCGGAGCACAGTTGATGACTTGGCGATGCGGTGCACCAGATTCAGGGTTTGACTCGATCTGGTGCCCCTGAATCTTGACTTGGATCGGTGTGGTGCAGTAGATTCATGATTTGGCTCGGTATAGCACCAGATTCCTAACTTGGCTCGGTCTGGTGCACCTGATTCATGATTTGGCTCCGTCTGGTGCACCGGATTCATGACTTGATCCGGTGTGGTGCACCAGATTCATGACTTGGCTCGGTGTGGTGCACCAGATTGCTGGTTTGGCTCGGTGTGGTGCACCGGATTCCTGGTTTTGCTCGTTGTGGTGCACCAAATTCCTGACTAGGCTCGGTGTGGTGCACCAGATTCCTGACTTGGCACGATGCGGTGCACAGATTCACGACTTGGCGCGATGCAGTGCACCAGATTCCTGACTTGGCTCGGTGTGGTGCACCAGATTCATGACTTCGCGCGGTCTAGAGCACCAGATTATTGACTTTGCCCGGTCTGGTGCACCAGATTCAGGGTTTCGCTCGATCTGCTGCCCTTGATTCCTGACTTGGCACGGTGTGTTGCACCAGATTCATAATTTGGATCGGTGTGGTGCACCAGATTTCTGACTTGGCTCGGTCTGGTGCACCTGATTCATGGCTTGGCTTCGTCTGGTGCACCAGATTCATGACTTGATCCGGTGTGGTGCACCAGATTCATGATTTGGCTCAGTGTCGTGCACCAGATTCCAGACTTGGCTCGATCTGGTGCACCAGATTCCTGATTTGGCTCAGTGTGGTGCACCAGATTCATGACTTGGCGTGGTCTAGAGCACCGGTCTGGTGCACCTGATTCATGGTTTGGCTCCGTCTGGTGCACCAGATTCATGACTTTATCCGGTGTGGTGCACCAGATTCATGATTTGGCTCGGTGTGGTGCACCAGATTCCTGACTTGGCTAGGTCTGGTGCACCAGATTCATGACTTGGCGCGGTCTAGAGCACCAGATTCATGACTTGGCCGATGCAGTGCACGGATTCGGGGGTTTCGCTCGGTCTGGTGCCCTTGATTCCTGACTTGGCTCGGTGTGGTGCACCAGATTCATAATTTGGCTCGGTGTGGTCATCAGATTCCTGACTTGGCTTGGTCTGGTGCACCTGATTCATGGTTTGGCTTCGTCTGGTGCACCAAATTCATGACTTGATCCGGTGTGGTGCACCGGATTCATGAATTGGCTTGGTGTCGTGCACCAGATTCCAGACTTGGCTCGGTCTGGTGCACCAGATTCCTGATTTAGCTCTCTGTGGTGCACCAGATTCATGACTTGGCGTGGTCTAGAGCACCGGTCTGGTGCACCTGATTCATGGTTTGGCTCCGTCTGGTGCACCAGATTCATGACTTTATCCGGTGTGGTGCACCAGATTCATGAGGTGGCTTGGTGTGGTGCACCAGATTCCTGACTTGGCTCAGTCTGGTGCACCAGATTCATGACTTGGCTCGGTTTGGTGCACCAGATTCCTGGTTTGGCTGGGTGTGGTGCACCAGATTCCTGGTTTGGCTCAGTGTGGTGCACCGGATTCCTGACTTGGCTCAGTATGGTGCACCATATTCCTGACTTGGCACGGTCTGGTGCACCATATTCCTGACTTGGCTCGGTCTGGAGCACTAGATTCATGAGTTGGCCCGGTCCGGTGCACCAGATTCAAGGTTTGGCTCGGTCTGGTGCCCCTGATTCCTGACTTGGCTCGGTGTGGTACACCTGATTCATGGTTTGGCTCCGTCTGGTGCACTAGATTCATGACTTGATCCAGTGTGGTGCACCAGATTCAAGATTTGGCTCTGTGTCGTGCACCAGATTCCATACTTGGCTCGGTCTGGTGCACCAGATTCCTAATTTGGCTCAATGTGGTGAACCAGATTCATGACTTGGCGCGGTCTAGAGCACCGGTCCGGTGCACCTGATTCATGGTTTGGCTCCGTCTGGTGCACCAGATTCATGACTTTATCCGGTGTGGTGCACCAGATTCAGGATTTGGCTCGGTGTGGTGCACCAGATTCCAGACTTGGCTCGGTCTGGTGCACCAGATTCATGACTTGGCTCGGTTTGGTGCACCAGATTCCTGACTTGGCTCGGTGTGGTGCACCAGATTCCTGGTTTGGCTAGGTGTGGTGCACCAGATTCCTGACTTGGCTCGGTGTGGTGCACCAGATTCCTGACTTGACTTGGTGTGGTGCACCAGATTCCTGACTTGGCTCGGTCTGGTGCACCAAATTCCTGACTTGGCTCGGTCTGGTGCACCAGATTCATGATTTGGCTCGGTCTAGTGCACCAGATTCCTGACTTGGCTTGGTCTGGTGCACCAGATTCCTGACTTGGCTCTGTCTGGTGCACATGGCACTGACCGGTCGAAGGTGTAGGTGCCGGAAGATGGAGGTTCATTTTGGGTGGTTAGTGACTCGTGCACGGAGGTTAAAAGTGTTACATTGCATCACCCGTGACTCGATCATGACCACTGTGCTCGGCACACGTCGCAGATGCACCGAGCACCGACGGGTAAATGCTGTGATACAAGCTTGGGAGCATTCCCCTGACCCCCCCCCCCCCCCCCAAAAAAAAGACTTTTTAGAAGGCGTGGTGGAAAAGCAAACCTGTAAACCAGGGTCCACCACATGTTTAAGTTTACTAGTATACCACATTTGGTCTAAAAGTTCCCAAAACTCCAACCCCTCAATGAAATGCAACAAAATTTGGAGGTAAAGCTAGAAATAATATAGCAAGAATGCCTGCAAAAAATCAGTTCAAAATTCAATTTGTATCCTAGGTTCCTAGTCGTCGAACTGTCGCATATCCTTGATTTCGGTTGAAAAATCATAAAAAATCACAACCTTCATGAAATTCCACGAAACTTTGTGGGCACCTTGGGAACAGTACAAGTAGTGTACCTGCAAAAAATCAGCTCAAAATTCGATGGATAGACCCATTTTTCATTTTCTGGGAATTGTTTTAGTTTTCCACTTTGAAAATTTAATTAAAAAATGGTATGGTGAAAAATTCTGTAAATTGTTCGTCCCCTAGATCCCATTATTATAAGCATTCCTGCAAAAAATAAGGCCAAAATTCGACCTCTAGCTTGGAAAAAAAGAGTATGTCTCGCCAGCAAAAAGGATGTCTTGTGTTGGAAAATGGGTCTTTGCATATTATACTATTATGGGGGGGGGGGGGGGGGGACCGGGTGGCACGCGCGGGGAAAAATGTGGGCATCGGATTGGACAGTTTTTGTGGGGATTTTCCATGGTGTGTTGAGGATTCATGGGTGTGGCTCCTTGACCTTGGTTGTGGATGGACGTTGTGTTGGGTTATGCCCTTCGGGGCGGATCTGTAACATGAAGGGATGCGTGATCTTCCGGATGTGACCAAGGTCGGGGTCTCCAACACCAAACCGGTTGAAGGCGCACCGTAAAGGATCCTCGCAATGTGCCTGGCACCGGTTTTAAAAATGTTGGCTTTCGAAATTTTGTCAATTTCATTTTAAAAAATGTTGGCTTTCGATTTTATCAATTTCGTGGGGTACTCGATGGTGTGGCGAGTTTTTGGGTGCGCCGTTCCTCGACCTAGGTTGTGGATGGACGTGGTGTTAGATAATGATGCCTTTCGTGGCGGAGCCGAAGCACCAAGAGACGGGTGATCTTGAAGTGGCCTTGTAAGGGGTGGTCAAACACCAGATCGGCTGAAGGCACATCGGAAAGGAACCTCGTGGTATTGTTGGTTTTTAAAAATGTTGGCTTTTGATATTTATCAATTTCATGGGGTAATCGATGGTGTGGCGAGGCTGTGGGTGTCCGGCTCCTCGACCTTGGTTGTGGATGGACGTGGTGTTAGGTGATGCCTTCCGGGGCAGAGCCGAAGCACCAAGATATGGGTGATCGTCTTGAAGTTGCCTTGTGAGGGGGTGCTCAAACACCAGATCGACTGAAGGCGCATTGGAAAGGATCCTCACGCTATTGTTGGTTTTTAAAAATGTTGGCTTTCGATATTTATCAATTTTGTGGGGTACTCGATGGCGTGGCGAGGCTGTGAGCGTGCGGCTCCTCGACCTTGGTTGTGGAAGGAAGTGGTGTTAGGTGATGCCTTCCGGGGCAAAGCCGAAGCACCAAGAGACCGGTGATCGTCCTGAAGTTACCTTGTGAGGGAGTGCTCAAACACCAGATCGGCTAAAGGCGTATCGG
The DNA here is from genome assembly GCA_030762895.1 of Sophora flavescens. Classification (NCBI taxonomy): domain Eukaryota; kingdom Viridiplantae; phylum Streptophyta; class Magnoliopsida; order Fabales; family Fabaceae; genus Sophora; species Sophora flavescens. The sequence goes on from JAUPTC010000437.1 coordinate 33,307, forward strand.
AAAGGATCCTCACGATGTTGTTGGTTTTTAAAAATGTTTGCTTTCGATATTTATCAATTTCGTGGTGGGGTACTCGATGGTGTGGCGAGGCTGTGGGTGCGCGACTCCTCGACCTTTGTTGTGGATGGACGTGGTGTTAGGTGAAACCTTCCGGGGCAGAGCCGAAGCACCAAGAGACAGGTTATCTTCCTGAAGTTACCTTGTGAGGGGGGGCTTGTAACACCCTAGTTTTTACACCTATGATTAATTATTTTATTTGGATGTTTAAGTTTATTATGTTATATGGTTTAGTTTGAGTAATTAAATTACTCTCTTCAAATTATTTTATTGGGTGCGTTAGCACTGACTCAATTCATTGAATGCACGCTTACTAGACAATAATTACGTTATTGTCACTAATATACCAGTACAGAAAAATATTTTTCATAATATGATTAAGAGAAAAGCATTTTCATATTCCCATTCTATTTAATTTTAGAGTTGAAAATATTTTGGTTTGACATTAATCGGAGATTAAATTTTGGACTGAGTATTTTCTTAGTTGATCAGTTCAATTATTAATCTTTACTCTAATTTGAATTTCGAAAACATATCCTTATCAATCTTTATTTTTAGATTCTAAAAAGTAAAAACATGTTTATTTTAGGCCTAATATTTATCACTCATTTTGTACCTATCACTAAGTAATTGGTTTAAAAACTCATTTTCTCTCTTTTCTCTCTCTCTTTCTCGACGCTATCTCTCTCTTTTTCACTTTTCTTCTCTGCTTCTTCTTTCTTTCTTCTTCTTTCTTTTTCTCTTCTTCCTCCTAACTCCATCTCCTTCTTCCTCCTCCTTCTCAACCAAACAGCAGCGCCGCTCACCCCACCAGGATCGCCGCCGGCCGCCGCTCGAGATGGAAGGACGAAGACGCGCCACCTGCACGCGTTCGCCTCTGCAGTCGCGCGAAGAAGCATCTCCGTCGCAGTGAGCAGCCGCGGTAAGTCCGATCAGCCGCCTTCCATGGTGGTTTCGAACCCAACTCATTGTTTAAGCTTCTCTCTTTTCTTTTATGCTCTCTTTCAACTCTGTTGCTCTTGTTCACTGTAGAACCGCCACTGCCACCTCGCCGGAATCGCGTCCGCTGCCGCGAGGAGCACCACAGCACCACCTTCAAGTTATCTTCTTCCTTGGGTGAGTCAAAACCCTCTCATCTCTTCGAGATTCAAAACCCCCAAATTGATTTTGAAACCCTAACCCTAACCCTCTGATTTCAGATTTTAATCTTAAGATTAAAGCTTGTTTTATGAAATTAGGACTGTGAATTTGTGTTTCCCTAAACCAATTTCGTTATTCTGAGTTTCCCCTAAATTTTAATAAGGAGCCCTAAAACCCCAATTTGATATTATTTGAATTTGGGTATGTTTTTGTGAAATTAATTATGATTTAGTGCAATTAGGACTCTTAATGGATGATTTCCAAAGTTCTTTTTCATGATCTTTTAATCAAAACAAAGTTTCCTTAAAGGGTATTGGGAAGCGTGAGCTTCAAACATGATTTTCTTTAAAAATAACCTTGTTTGGTAATTAGATTAAGTGTTTAGATAAAGTTAGAATGTGTGTTTGATCATGTGAAATTGATTTCTTGATTTTTGGTTGTTGCACGTTGTTGGATTCCCTCTCTGAGACGTTTGACACGGCTTTGCTTGCTCGATGGAGTAGATAGTTACACTCTTGGAGCTAATGTGAGTATTAAGACGAGGATCCTTTACTTGTCTTCAAAGGTAAGGGAGTTTGCCTAGGGATATTCAATAACTGTATGCATGTGTGTATGTGTTTAACTGGATATTTATATGTTAATTGAGCTTACTTGGATATCTGGTGTACTTGAACTGTTATGCTATTATCTGATGTTGAACTGTACTTGTTCTAAATTTTATAATGCATATCTGTGATGAACTGCTTTCAACTATGATATTAGCATTGAACTGATGATATATACTGTTGTTGATTGAAAGTTTGCTAAGCCAGACGTGCGTCTGTGCTCAACCGTTATAAGGATTAAAAACCTTAATAAGCTTTGAAGATGAAGGGATTGGTGTTCTTTTCCAAAAGCTCTTTAACTTAAAGTACTTGTTTTTAATGTTGAAATGGTTTGGTGAACTATTATTATACAAGAGAAAAATCATTTTCGAACTATGTGTCTTCAAGTGAAAATTTCAAGGTTATTTGGCAATATCCTATTGGGGGAAATATTTCAAAGATAAAAGAATTTCAAAGATGCTTTATAAAAGATTTTCAAAGAAAAGGTTTTTTCCTAAATATTTTAGAAACTTTCCGATAACCTGGATAGGTTATCGATGATTCGGTTTTGAATTTGTTTTTTCACTGAACGAAAAATAAGTACTTAAGAAAGAGAATCTAGTACGCGAGACGTCGCCTCTAGTATTCAGTGATGCGCACGTGATCTTGGATCAGTGTTAATTCGGGACTACGAGTCCTGGTTATGATGTTATGGACTGAGAGTCCAATTCTCGAAATTGAGGACAGTTTGTTCTGATTTCGTTGTGATGGACTTAGGTCCTAATCACGTTGTGTTGGACTGTGTATTCTAACCGCGTGTGATGAACAGCGTTAAAGATGAAGGTTGCTTTCTACGACCACAACCCTTGACTGCGGCCGCGGTCTGGGGCATTGTGATTGAGCATTTGGACTATGTGTCCTATGCTTTTGAGTTTTCAAGTGATGGGGAAATGATGATTAAGTCGTTAGCTTGAGCTGCGACAATGAAAAGAATGAACACAAAGAAACCCTTTTAAATAAAATATTTTCTCATGTGCATTTTCCCAAGCAGACGTGCTATTGATATATAGCAGATACAAAGATGGTATCTGGAAGTCTGTCCATGTAAACCGAGTGAAGAGGCACATGTGACGTTGCTCGTCCTGAGACCTTAATGCATGAGGGTAAGGAGGCAACTGCCCGGTGGGCTAGAGATTGACCAACTCTAATTCTTCTCCAGTGAAAAATGGTGTTGATATCTCATGAGATTAAGTTAGAGCCTGATATTGAAGTGTCATGCATATTTTCAAAAGATTGACTGTGCAGGTTTGAGACCCTTTGATATAACATTGTTATGTTATGTATATGCATGATTTAACTGCTTATATGATTATGTGATGTATGTATCATGTATATGGTTGTTGTGTGATATATCCATTTGTCGGTATCTCACCCTTACAAACATATCAGGTTTCTTCTGGTTTGCTATTGTACCCTGGGTATTTTAGTACAGATGTGCAGAGGAGTCTTCCCAAGTCACTCAGAGACTTAGATCTAGTTGCTTGATGAAGTATTTGATTGTGGAACGATCACATGAGTTCTTCTCAGGAATAACTTTTAGAATGACCAGCTTAGGGTTTGAGACTTCGATTTTTGATAAGTATGTATGAGTATGACTCAGAGAGTCTATATTTTAAAACAGAATGTTTATGGCTCGGAGAGCATCTCTTTTGAATGAAAACTTAAACTTTTCCTTTTGGTCATGTATAGCTAATTGATATAACTATCTTTAGCAAATTAATGCCTGGTTGTATTTGGTGTAACTGGAATTATGGAATGAAAATGAAATTATTTTAGCAGGTGTTCTTTTACCTGGGATGTCCGAATTACAGAGGAGACTCTGTCAAAATTTTCGTCAAATACTAGCTTTTATTCAAGTATATTCTTTAAATTAAATAGGCTTGCCATACTATGATAGTAAGTCTGTGTGCCGATCAAGGTTTAGGAGTCGTGACAAAATTTTTATACCCAATTTCAGACTCTTGTATACTTATATAAATTATTTTCCGAAAGCACCAGCAAATTATCTTTTAATTTAAATTCCGCACGTGTTACGTAAGTAATGCCCCAGGGGGGGGGGGCGTTACAAGGTGGTATCAGAGATGGTCGAGTCTTTCGGGATCTTTGGGGAATAGGTCTGTTAAGTTTTGTTGTGTGATCTCTGGTTGGTTTTTGTTTAAATTGTTTCTTGTTGAAGCAATGTGTGTTGACGCACAAGTATATGTTTCTTGATGGTTTTCCAAGGGCTTTATGTCCTGGGAGACCATAGATCTTGAATGTTACTTGGGTTCGAATATGACATTCGATTATTCTTGCGAATCGTGTCAGACATTCGAAACAAGATGCTTGTGTAAAAGGATTTTTCCGGGAGTGTTCCCTGGAAATATTCTAGGTTTATGGTTAGCAAAGGACATTGATTTTTGGTTGATCTAGTTTCTGGATGCTGTTAAATCTCTGTTCCTTTGTGTAGGATGTTGCCTATAAAGATTGAAACGAGTTCGACGACTCGACTCAACTGAAAGATTGGTGGTCTGAATCGTTTGTTAGACCGAGTGTTTTCCTTGTGAAGCACCAACGTTGTGTGGAGGCTCGTGTCACCGTCTAGATTTCTGACAACTAAGTAAAGGATGAATTATGAACAAGTATTTTTTGACTTTAATTTGAAATCTGTCAGGACTCCTGAATTAGTTATGCTAATTCATTAATTTCCAGTTATTCATTTCTTTGTTTGTGAGAAGGCGTACTCACACTTCTAAATAATCCTCGATGTATTAGACATTTGAGTGAATTGATTTATCGGAATTCATTGGTCTGGATACTTTCACATTTTGTGGAGAGAAGTGGTTATGACTATTTCTTGAGTTATAACACAGATAATTTCGTGATAGCAGAAGTTTCTTCGTGAAACTTAGTTTCGTCACTTCTATTTTTGGTAGAGGTGAAAGTCATCATTTTGTAAATTCCTGGTACTAAAAATAAGAATTAATTCTCTTTGGATTAGAAATTATTCACCCTTTGATTCCTTATATCCGCTGGAAGATTCTTGTGGAAGAATGAACTTTATTAGATTCATGTTTGTAAATGTGTATTGATCATGCATTTTTACACCCACGGACCTAATGGAATGATCTTTTTCCATATTGGATGTTCCTGTGTCCTTCAATTAATGAAATTCTTTTCTATGCTTAGAAATTCTTTTATGATCACCAAGGTCTTGTCTTATTGCGGTTCGAAAGTACTTGTCGTCGTTGATCATCTTAGTTCTACGTATTCTCCAAATGTCGTCGATGTGTGACCTATCTCATCAGTCATGACCCATGAGTTGGATATCTCCGCATCAAGATGTACAATTGAAACCTTCCTTGTTAAGATGTTGACATTCCTTCAATTCTTGTTATGAGTTTGCTGAAGACTTACACGAGTTTTGTTTGAATTCAAGTGATCGTTGATCGACTGGTGAAGTCTACACCCTTCTTGCGAGTTAAGATCCACTATGCAGTGTTAGTGAACCGAATAATGTATCAGAGGATTGCTTATACTTCATGGAGTATCTTCAAGTGTTGTTTCAGATGGAAAACGAAAGTTTATCAACGTGTGTCGGTTAAGTTTACTTTAAGTGCTGAGGACTAAGTTGAGGCTAAGTCCAACTGATCGTCCTCAATGGGATGGATAAGTAATGAGATTACCTATCCTTAGCAGGTTAGCTGGGAGATAGTGTGGTACCTAAATTTTTGTCATCTCTATGGTAGGACGAACCAGAGTTGATAGGAGTTTCGTTAGTGTATAGATGTGAATGGTACTATGAGGACCCTTAAGTTCAACATCATGGAGTGAAATGATTTCTATGGACCATATTGTGATCGAGGCAGATATATCATTAAAGGAATTTAGAGTAGCGATCAATGTTTATGGTTAATGTTGACTTAGTGAGTTCGAGGATTAACGGAGAAATATATATGGTAGTTTTCCTTAAGCTGAACGGAAATAGTAAAAAGGAGTTCTTGAGTGAAACTAAGTTGTTAGAAAAGTTTAAGAATTATGATTTTGGATAATTCAAGTTGAAGTGATTCCTTTTGGTTGTAGTTGCATGGAGAAATGTAATCGTATTCTTTAAGATTGAAATGAATTACTATGATATAATTTGGAGTGGTGGAATATATTCAAAGAAAACTAAGACTATAATTGTGTGCTTTGGGTGGAAAGTTGATATATGTGATAGAGTTAAGGTTGAACTTGATGTTCTTTGTGAGGATAAGGTGTTGAAGAAGTTTTGCTAGTAGACAAATTTTGAGGCAAGAAGTGATTAAGTTTTGATTGTGTCTTTCGAGTGTGATAAGCTATGGTGAAATGTTTATAATCTTTGAAGTCTTATTGTGGTAAAAATGTGGTTGATGATCCATAGTGGAAACTAGATATTTTAAATCCAAGATTGCCATTAGGGAGTATTTTACGAAATTTTCGTAAAATACTAGCTTTTATTCAAGTATATTCTTTAAATTAAATAGGCTTGCCATACTATGATAGTAAGTTTGTGTGCCGATCAAGGTTTAGGAGTCGTGACAAATTTTTTATACCCAATTTCAGACACTTGTATACTTATATAAATTATTTTCCGAAAGCACCAGCAAATTATCTTTTAATTTAAATTCCGCACGTGTTACGTAAGTAATGCCCCAAAGGGGGGCGTTACAGGGCTTAAACACCAGATCGACTGAAGGCGCATCCGAAAGGATCCTAGCGATGTTTTTTGTTTTTAAAAATGTTGGCTTTTGATATTTATCAATTTCGTGGGATTCTCGATGGTGTGGCAAGGCTGTGGGTGCACGGCACCTCGACCTTGGTTGTGGATGGACGTGGTGTTAGGTGATACCTTC
>JAUPTC010000437.1:47500-50000 GCA_030762895.1 Sophora flavescens
CAAATTGTCGCATATCCCTGATTTCGGTTGAAAAATCATGAAAAATCACCACCTTCATGAAATACCACGAAACTTGGTTTAATCCTTGGGAATATTATAAGTATGGTGCCTGCAAAAAAGTAGCTCAAAATTCGATGGCTAGACCCATTTTCCATTTTTTGGGAATTGTTTCGATTTTCCACTTTGAAATTGATAAAAAAAAGCGGTAAGGTGAAAAATTCTGTAAATTTTTCGTCCCCTAGCTCCCATTTTTATAAGCATCCCTGCAAAAAATAGGCCAAAATTCGACCTCTAGCTTGAAAAAAAAGAGCATGTCTCCCCAGCAAAAAGGATGTGTTGTATTGGAAAATGGGTCTTTGCATATTATGTTATTATAAGGGGGGAGGTGCCTGACTGTTATATATATATATATACATATATATATATATATATATATATATATATATATATTATATAGTAGTAGTAGTTGTTGTAGTTGTTATCTCGGTGACAGTTAACTCCAACCACCACTAAGATCGGCCTCGGTTGGTGCACGTGATGCCCGATCTAGCTCAGTTGTTGCCGAAAGGAACCAAGGTAACGAAGGAATGGTGCACCGGGCACTGGTCCCCGGGTGCACCAGGTGCCGGATCTGGCTCGATCAGTGCACCAGATTCATGACTTGGCTCGGTCCGGTGCACCAGATTCAAGACTTGATTCGGTATGGTGCACCAGATTCCTAGTTTGGCTCGGTGTGGTGCACCAGATTCCTGGCTTGGCCCGGTCTGGTGCACCGGTGTGGTGCACCTGATTCATGATTTGTTTCCGTCTGGTGCACCAGATTCATGACTTGATCCGGTGTGGTGCACCTGATTTATGATTTGGCTCGGTGTGGTGCACCAGATTCATGACTTGGCGCGGTCTGGTGCACCAGATTCCTGACTTGGCTTCGTGTGGTGCACCAGATTCATGATTTGGCTTGGTCTAGTGCTCCGGATTCCTGACTTGGCTCGGTCCGGTGCACCAGATTCTTGATTTGGCTCGGTGTGGTGCACCAAATTCTTGACTTGGCTCGGTCGGTGCGGACATAATCCATGGTTGCAAGGTTCTGGTGCACATGGCACTGACCGGTTGAAAGTGCTGGTGCCGGAAAAGGAGGTTCATTTTGGGTGGCTAGTGACTCGTGAACCGAAGTTGAAAGTGTTACATTGCATCACCCGTGACTCGTTCATGACCACCGTGATCGGCACATGTCGCAGTTGCACCGAGAACCGACTGGCAAATGTTGTGATACAAGCTTGAGAGCATTCCCCTGACCCCCCTAGACTTTTTATAAGGCATGGTGGAAAAGCAAACCTGTAAACCAGGGTCCACCACTTGTTTAAGTATGCTAGTATACCACATTTCGGCTAAAAGTTCTCAAAACTCCAACCCCTCAATGAAATGCAAGGAAAATTGGAGGTAAAGCTGGAAATAATATAGCAAGAGCGCCTGCAAAAATTGAGGTCAAAATTCAATTTGTAGCCTAGATTCTGTGTCGTCGAACTGTCGCATATCCCTGATTTCGGTTGAAAAATCACAAAAAATCACAACCTTCATGAAATGCCACTAAACTTTGCGGCCACCTTGGGAATATTATAAGTAGTGTGCCTACAAAAAAGTAGCTCAAAATTCGATGGCTAGACCCATTTTCCATTTTTTCGGAATTGTTTCGATTTTCCACTTTGAAAATTGATAAAAAAAAATGGTAAGGTGAAAAATTCTGTAAATTTTTCGTCCCCTAGCTCCTATTTTTATAAGCCTCCCTGCAAAAAATCAGTCCAAAATTTGACCTCTAGCTTGGTAAAAAAGAGTATGTCTCTCCCCAGCAAAAAGGATGTCTTGTGCTGGAAAATGGGTCTTTGCATATTATGTTATTATAAGGGGGGAGGTGCCTGGTTATTGTATGTATCTATATATATATATATATATATATATATATATATATATATATATATATATATATATATATATATATATATACATATATATATACATATATATATATAGTAGTAGTAGTTGTAGTTGTTATCTCGGCGACAACTAACTCCAACCACCACTTAGATCGGCCTCGGTCGGTGCACGTGATGCCCGATCTAGCTCAGTTGTTGCGGAAAGGAACCGAGGAAACGAGGGAATGGTGCACCGGGCACGGGTCCTCGGGTGCACCAGGTGCCGGATCTGGCTCGATCGGTGCAGAAAGGAACCAAGGGAACGAGGGAATGGTGCACCATGCCGGGTGCGCCGGGTGCCGAATTTGGCTCGGTCGGTGCTCAAAGGAACCAAGGGAACGGGGGAATGGTGCACAGGGCACGGGTCCTCGAGTGTACCGAGTGCCGGATCTGGCTCTGTCGGTGCGGAAAGGAACCAAGGGAACAAGGGAATGGTGCATCGGGCACGGGTCCCCGGATGCACCAGGTGCCGGATCTGGCTTAGTCTGTGCAGAAAGGAACCAAGGGAATGAGGGAATAGTGCACCGTGA